>JAODAL010004666.1:0-153254 GCA_025379985.1 Phyllomedusa bahiana | reverse complement strand
AAGTTGGGGACTCTTAGGAGGTCAAGGAAAGATGGTTTAGGAGGTAAAAGGGAAAGTTTGGACTTTAGGGGTAAAGGAAAGATTGGACTCTTAGGAGGTCAAAGGAAAGATTGGACTCTTAGGAGGTCAAAGGAAAGATTGGACTCTTAGGAGGTCAAAGGAAAGATTGGACTCTTAGGAGGTCAAAGGAAAGATTGGACTCTTAGGAGGTCAAAGGAAAGATTGGACTCGTAGGAGGAAAAGGAAAGTTTGGGACTCTAGGAGGTCAAAAAAAGTTTGGACCTTAGGAGGTCAAAGGAAAGATTGGACTTTAGGGGTCAAAGGAAAGTTTTGGACTCTTAGGAGGTAAAGGAAAATTGGACTCTTAGGGGTAAAAGGAAAGATTGGACTTTAGGAGGTCAAAGAAAGTTGGCTCTTAGGGGGTAAAAGGGAAAGTTGGACCTTGGAGGTAAAAGGAAAGATTGGACTCTAGGAGGTAAAGGAAAGTTTGGACCTTGGAGGTCAAAGGAAAGTTTGGGATCTTGGGAGGTAAAAGGGAAAAGATTGGATCTTAGGAGGTCAAAAAAAAAAGATTTGGCTCTTAGGAGGTCAAAGGAAGGATTGGACTCTTAGGAGGTCAAAGGAAATTTTGGACTTTGGGAGGTAAAGGAAAGTTGGATCTTAGGGGTAAAAGGAAAGTTTGGCCCCTTTAGGGGGAAAAGGAAAGTTTGGGACTTTAGGGGTCAAAGGAAAAATTTGGGACTTTTAGGAGGTCAAAGGAAGATTGGACTCTTGGAGGTAAAAGGAAAGTTGGACTCTTAGGAGTCAAAGGAAAGATTGGACTTTAGGAAAAAAAGGGAAAGTTTGGATCTAGGGGGTAAAAGGAAAAATTGGACTCTTAGGAGGAAAAGGAAAAGATTGGACCTTAGGAGGTCCAAAAGGAAAGATTGGCCCTTTAGGAGGTTTTAAAGGAAGGATTGGACCTTAGGAGGTCAAGGAAAAGGGATTGGACTCTTGGAGGCTTTCCTCCTTGCAACATCTTAAAGGGGGGGTTTAAAAATTTTTTTTAAAAAAGGAAAACCCTTTTAATCGAGAAATTCTACCACATGCAAAAAAAGAAATTATAACATCTTAAATTTTCCCATTTTTTTCCCAAAGGGGAAAACTCAGAAGGGGATCTTTGGGCAGGTTACAGCCCCCAGGGGCACGGGGGTAAAGGGCAAAACCTAATTCTTTAACTTTTTGATCACGCTTTTTATCTCACCTTCACGAGTTGTGATAAACCTACGGGGCGAAATAGAGAGACTGGTTTGTGTTTTTTTTGGTTTGTTTTTGTTTTATAACATGGTTTGGTTATGTTTCTCTTTTGTAAGGTCCCTCAGTTGGGAATGACATATTAAAAAAAGAACCCTAATTATGCCGGGGGAAAAAAAAATCCTAGACCCGGGCGGGATGGGGAGTTTTTGTTTTATGCAACACTATGGGACTCGGTATTCTACCTCTATTAGGTTATGGTTTTTTTACTAATTGCTTATTACAATGGAAAATTTATGGTACTTGTTATTCTTCAATTTTTTGAAACGCTGATTGTTATTTATGTTTCATACAGTGCCTAATAAAATATATTTAAAAAAAAAAGGGGTTGAAAAAAAAAATACATGAAACTGGGATCAGGGTGGTCAAAAAGTAAAAAAAAAAAAACCCCTGATATTTACCTACCTGTTCCTCGCTTATGCGGATTTGGAGATCCCACAAATCTGCTCCTCTTTACTTCCGGATTCTTGTCCCACATCAGAGGAGAGGTTTGTGGTCCATTCACCAACAATTGAGCAGGAACCTCTCCACTGTGTTGGGACGAAACCCAAAAGTAAAGAAGAGCGGATTGCCGGGCGCTCCAGAGCAGCAGTGGTGGGGAACAGGTAGGTAAGCATTAGTTTTATTTCTTTTTCTGTCCATCCTGGCCAAAATCTCATGTAATTGTTTTTAGTGGTCAATCCCTTTAAAGGGGTTTTCTCACAACAAAGATTAGCTTTCAACATGTAGGGACAGGTGATTGGAGACTTTTTCTAAATAGATTAGTGATTTGCTTCTACCTTAGTCATAAGAGAGATTTTATCTGCTCTGAGGGCACAACGGTTGTCTCTGTTTACCTGTCCATTTCTCCCGTCCTGATTAGCCAGAGAGCAGGAAGTGAGAGTTCACAGCTCTGCGTCTCATTATCTCTAACAAGATTAGCTTTTGTTTACAGATAGGCAATAGTTTTCACTCCTCAGAGCACTTGCAGCTTTGTTTTTCTGAAGATTAAATCTCCTGCACTTACGCCTTTCTAATGTCTCAACTCCTTACAGAGAAGCTAAATATGCTAATTGCTGCTATAGAACCACCCACAGCCTGAGGAGACACTGTGACTCAGTGAAACAGAAAAGTGAGAAACCCCTTTAACACTACGCAGTGAGCAGAAATCTTAGCAAGTGAAGTTTCTTCGCTTCTGAACAACCTGTAAAAATAGCTCCTGAGTAGCCAATGAAAAGAATGTGAAGTCAGGCAAAGGCACGTGACCAGGGAGTGAGGATGGTGCACCACTGGAACGGCGGAGAGGTGAGTATAGGCTTTTCTTATAGAGGGCAGCAGTAAAGCTATAATAATAGAAATATGCAATAGACAACCCCTATAATAAAAATACGTATTTAAATAAAACATTGTATGGGGGACATAGAACTAGTGGAGCAAGATGGCAGAGGTTTCCTTCATGTTCTCAATATTGGCGAAGATCTCAACAGCTGCACCACCAGGGATAAGACATCATTGGCAAACAAAATTATGTTTATTATGGGCGTCTTAAGATACCTATATACATAGAAAGCTTCAGTCAATGCAGTCATTCCCGACATACCTTCCATTTCTCCTCCAGCGCTTTCAGCAGACTTTTCTTGCGTGCGCTCTCTAATAATTTTTCCTTTAACTCATCGAAATCTTCTAATTTGTCTGGAGATCCGACTAAATGGAGCCTGGAGATCGAAATTACCCAAGGATCCAAATGGGGACGATAAAAAGGGATCTGGATTCTTATTTTCCCAATAAAACCTGTGATAGAGGAGAAAAGGAGAGCTCTGTGATATATAGGGTTATAGGATAGAGGAGAGGAGCCGAGCTCTGTGATATATAGGATAGAGGAGAGAGAAGCTGAGCTCTGTGATATAGAGGGTTATATGATAGAGGAGAGGAGCTGAGCTCTGTGATATATAGGGTTATATGATAGAGGAGAGAAGCTGAGCTCTGTGATATATTGGGTTATATGATAGAGGAGAGAAGCTGAGCTCTGTGATATATAGGGTTATATGATAGAGGAGAGAAGCTGAGCTCTGTGATATATAGGGTTATAGGATAGAGGAGAGAAGCTGAGCTCGGTGATATATAAGGTTATATGATAGAGGAGAGGAGCCGAGCTCTGTGATATATAGGGTTATGATAGAGGAGAGGAGCCGAGCTCTGTGATATATAGGGTTATATGATTAGAGAAGCTGAACTCTGTGATATATAGGGTTATATGATAGAGGAGGAGAGCTGAGCTCGTGTTATATAGGGTTATATGATAGAGGAGAGAAGCTGAGCTCTGTGATATATAGGGTTATATGATAGAGGAGAGGAGCTGAGCTGTGTGATATATAGGGTTATATGATAGAGGAGAGGAGCTGAGCTCTGTGATATATAGGGTTATATGATAGAGGGAGAGAAGCTGAGCTCTGTGATATTTGGGTTATATGTAGAGGAGGAAGCTGAGCTCTGTAATATATAGGATTATATGATAGAGGAGAGAAGCTGTGATATATAGGGTTATATGATAGAGAGAGAAGGTGAGCTCTGTGATATATAGGGTTATATGATAGAAGAGAGGTGCTGAGTTCTGTGATATATAGGGTTATATGATAGAGGAGAGGAGCTGTGCTCTGTGATATATAGTGTTATATGATAAAGGAGAGGAGCTGTGCTTTGTGATATATAGGGTTATATGATATAGGAGAAGAGCTGAGCTCTGTGATATATAGTGTTATATGATAGAGGAGAGGTGCTGAGCTCTGTGATATATAGGGTTATGTAATAGAGGGAGAGGAGCGGAGCTCTGTGATATATAGGGTTATATGATAGAGGAGAGAAGCTGAGCTCTGAGATATATAGGTTTATATGATAGAGGAGAGGAGCTGAGCTCTGTGATATATAGGGTTACATGAAAGAGGAGAGGAGCTGAGCTCTGAGATATATAGGGTTATATGATAGAGGAGAGAAGCTAAGCTCTGTGATATATAGGGTTATATGATAGAGGAGAGAAGCTGAGCTCTGTGATGTATAGGGTTATATGACAGAGGAGAGGAGCTGCGCTCGGTGATATATAGGGTTATATGAAGAGGAGAGGAGCTGAGCTCTGTGATATATAGGGTTAAATGATAGAGGGAGAGAAGCTGAGTTCTGTGATATATAGGGTTATATGATAGAGGAGAGAAGCTGAGTTCTGTGATATATAGGGTTATATGAAAGAGTTGAGGAGCTGAGCTCTGTGATATATAAAATTATATAATTTGAAGCAGAATGAGTGAAAAGTGAAGTAAATCCTAATACAGAACATGAAAGTACTGCTCCACCCATACAGTTGAAACCAGAAGTTTAGATACACTATATAAAAAGATACATATGCATGTCTGTATGGAAACTTTTGACTTTGCGGAAAGTAATAAAAATGCCTTAAAACATTCTATCGTTATTCCTGTATTTGGCAAATATAAATAATTTTGATTCCTAATTGACCTAAAACAGGTAAGGTTTATTCTGATTTCATGTCAGATAATGAGAAAAACATGTATATATAGTGTATGTAAACTTCTGGTTTAAACTGTACACACAGATTGACAGCTCTCTCTGTATCAGTGTGTGTACACCGCAAACGGTCAATCACTGTATGTGAGCAGGATAAACAGTACTTTCACTTTCCTTTTTTAGGATTTACTCTGATTTTCACTAAGAAATTCTGCTTCAAATTATATAAACCTATATATCACAGAGCTCAGTTTCTCTCCTCCAGTAAGACTGTCTTTGTTGCCCATAGCAAACAATCAGAGTTCAGCTTTTATTTCTCTTACTGCTCTGGAAAAATAAAAGCAGAGCTCTGACTGGTTGCTATGGGCAACACGGACAGTCTTTCGCTTAGACAGTTTTCATAAATGAGGCCCGATGTGTGAACCCAACCGGAGTCCTACATACCCCAATTGGCAAAATGTCTGCATCCCTGAATCCTGTGTTGCCAGCCCTATAGAGGGCTGGTGTTGGCTCCTAAGGCTATGTTCACACGGCTTAACTGCGGGACGTAATTACGCCCCGCAATTACGCCGTGTGGCTGGGGGCGGAGCGGGGAGGGAGCGGGGGGGCCGGCACCTCGCCGGCCCATTGACTTGCATTACCAGCGGCGTGTATACGCCGCTAGTAATTGATATGTCACTTATCTCTCCCCCCCCTCGGAGAATTCGCCGAGCAGGGAGAGGAGACGTAATCCATAGTTCTCTATGAGAGCTGTGGATTACCGTAGTTACTAGGACGTATTCAGCCCGTAATTTGCGCACTCCGGCGCGTAATTACGGACTGAATTACGTCCGGGATATTGCCGTGTGAACATGGCCTTAGAGTTCGCCCCAATCCTGGCCTGTGTTAGGTTACTTCTATGGGCTCTGACGTTCAGGAAACCAAAGAAATGTGCAATTTTACATACACTTAGGCTACGTTCACACGATGTACTGCGGCGCGCACAGTACCACCGCAATTACGCCGGGTGATTTGGGAGTCACGCTGCTCACTGCGTACTCCCGTGGCGGGGGGGGGGGCTGGCAGCCCGCGGCGCGTATTTGCCGCAAGTAATTGACATGTCACTCATCTCCCCGCGCGTACAATACGATCATATTGTGCGAGCGGGGAGAGGAGGCGTAAGCCATAGTGCTCTATGAGAACTGTGGATTACCATATTTTTGGCGCACGTCTCGCTCGTATTAGAGCGCAAATACGCCGCAAAGTACGCGCCGAAATTACCCCGTGTGAGCATACCCATAGGAGAACACAGCCAATAAAAGACACCTGTGAATCTCACGGCAACCACAGTCCGCACTGGAGTCACATTATAACTCCAATTTTCGCGCCATTTTTTCAGGACTTGTCTCACCAGCGCAACTTCTTTCATACAATACCTGCTTTTACTTCAAACGGCAACTCCAGCTCCTTTAAGGCGTCCTTTTTTAACGGCAGATTCTCCAATTCCACCGCCCCTACAAAAACATGCATAGAAGGATTACGTAACAGATCTAAAAATGTCTGCGCATTATTCCCTTCACCTTCTTATAGAACTCTCTGTGTCTGGAACTGGCTCAGCCCCGTGCAACGTGATCCGTCCAGCACATAGATACCCACAGCCGGTCTGTCAGATAAATCAGACACCGCTCACTCATCCGTCACCGGCAGGTTTACACAAGACCTTATGTAGTGAAGTCAGGGGGATCCGAGAACAGGTCATATACTTGTCCTGTACATGGTGGACCGCAGCCATCTCCAAGAGCAATCTGACACAGATGCTCATGTATGTGTCGGCTGATGGACTGAAGCTTTGCTTTTTTTACATTTAGTAATGTATTAGCATTCTCCTGTATGACATTACACTCTGTATCAGTATGACTCAGGCTGCTGTCAGGGTAATACACAGTGTGCCCTGACTGCAGGCTTACTATTCAGAAAGGCCTGGGGCTACTCTAGGTCCCCAGGGCTGACTGCATATATATTTCCCAGACTCCACTGGGGACTGGGAATCCCAGTAATCTGATGGGGCAAGTGAATCCCCTTTGATTATGCCGGGGTCACAGACTGCAGCAATCAAAGGGTTAAACGGCTGGGATTGGAGGCTTACCCCGATCCTGGCCGTGCACAGAGACTGCTCTAGGAATGGAGCTGTTAAAGGGGTTTTGCCACGATCTCATTTCATACCTCCTGTATCCAGCTCTTCAGCTCTGTGTGCTCAGAAGGGGGGGTGATTTGTTTGAATGCATATCATGTGACCCAACAGGATGACATCACCAGGCCTTTTCTCTCTGTAGTCAAAGAAAGGTCTGTTTATGTAAAGAATTGTGAGTAGCTCAGAGGTAAAGCTTATACCTCACAGCACAAGGGTCCTAGGTTCAAATCTCTGCAGGAACCAAACCTGTTTTTTTTTTCTTTTTAACAATGCACAAATCTCATTGAGGTCTCTTTTTTATTTATTTGCACTGAGTGAATAAATAATAAAGATAACAGAGGACGTGAGTAGAATGACAACACATGGGTTTTGAACACTCAGTAGCTTCCGGAGACGAGAGGTGATGTCTGAGCATGTGCGACCAGGACTGAGGAGCTCTCAGCCCTGGTCGTATCCCATGGAGACGAGCTGTAAACAATGGATCACTAAGGGCTTGTTCACACCAGGGCTGTGGAGTCGGAGTCTGTGCCTATTTTGCAGGAGTCGGAGTCGTCATAAAAGGGACCGACTCCGACTCCCAAAATATATAAGTTGGTCCAGTTAGTTCGATGCAAAGAGCAAGAGGAGTTGGGAGCGGCCAGTGCTACTGCTCCCATATCTTCAGCCTTATCACATGAGGAGTGTAATTGATGACATGGAGCAGGCAAAGCGCTGCCCCAGGGGAGAAAATCCCGCCCCCAGGGCAAACAAATTTCAGCAAAATTTTTTCACCTGCTTTCAAAGAAGTAGCAGAGTTCAACCATTCATCAAAACTGACTGTGGCTGAGGCAATTCCTTTATACCTGACATTGTTAAAGATGTTGCCCCTGTGGTCACCGCTTTGCCCCCAAGTTAGTGTAGAGAGGCCGTTCTCTAGCCTGGAAATAATAAGATCAGAGGTGAGGTCATGTATGCAGGATCTGATGGAGGCATAACTATTTCTCAGAACAAATTCAGAGACTCCACAAATGTTCCTGCAGTGTTTTGCATATTTACCATTTTTTGGTGTCCTAAAGTCATAGCCAATAAATATATTGTACACTGACAAGCAAAATGGTAACAATGTTTTAAACTTTTGAGACTTTCAGGTTCCATATCTCACCATCCACTACAGCTTTGTATATGAGGCTCCTGTAATTTTATATACATTCATCTTACCTATCTACATAAATTTGACTTGCAAGTACTTAGCATCTTAGTTCTGCAGATTCTTTCCTGTAACTGCATTGTTACTGTTCTGCTCCTAAAAAATCTAAATGTTAATTTGTATTATTTTGTTAGTATTGGGTAAATTCACCTTTTGGATTTCAATACTGCCTGAATTCTTCTGGGCTCTGAATCAGATTCAAGCAGGTCTTAACCAAAATCTGTTCCCAGGTCTCTCCTACACATTGCCAATGTTGGTGCAGACTGGACTTGGATACAAATACAGCTTTTCTTCAACTCTCCCCACCAGTGTTCAAAACAGTGTGACCCTATTGCTTGTCAGTGTCTGTGCCACCTACCTAGCGTGATTCTGGCATCATAAGGTAATAAACAGCCTGAGGTTACTATTTTACTACAGTAAAGTTATCACTTAAACATGCGCATGTACGTATGAGGGAGTCAGGAGTCGGAGGTTTGGGAAATTGAGGAGTCTGAGTCGGGGCTTTGGCTTGCCGACTCCACAGCCCTGGTTCACACGGAGTTTTGCCTTCGTATTAACATACGCTTTTTAGATGCGTCTCGGGGACCGCCAGGACGGACCCAGAGACGCATCTAACAATTAGCAGTGACTTTATCACTGCCGGCAATGACAGAAACGCAGCGACGTTCACATGAGGGATCGCCGCTGCGTGTTTGCCTCGCGTCTGTTGGGTCCGTCTTGCGGATGCGATCAAAGAATTGACATGCAATTCTTTGATCGGGTCCATAAAGCGGAGCCAACAGTCGTGAGGCAAACACGCAGCGGCGATCCCTCATGTGAACGTCGCTGCGTTTCTGTCATTGCCGGCAGTGATAAAGTCACTGCTAATTGTTAGATGCGTCTCTGGGTCCGTCCTGGCGGTCCCCGAGACGCATCTAAAAAGCGTATGTTAATACGAAGGCAAAACTCCGTGTGAACAAACCCTAAAGGAGCAGCTAAGACAAAAACGGTGCAGAATTTTTAATAATAATGAATGGTCAAAATGTTTATTATTTAGTTTGCAAGTTTCTCACATCAATTTTACTTCGTGGTAAAACCCCGTTAACTATAGCTTTGTTCCTAGCGCAGCAGGGGTGCTCAGAGCCGCAAACCCCTCGGAAGAGAGCAACGTCTTTTGGCGCTGCTGCAGACAGAGTACACGCACCGTCCGCCGTCAAAACACAGTGGACGGTCATTAAAGGGATGTTTCCACCACAGGCTATGATGACATATTGATAGGATGGCAAACTGATAGGTGCCAGTCACACCTCTGTGGCCTCCATCTATCTCGGGAACATGACTCTGAAAGGGTCAGATCAGAATGGAGAGCCAATAGCACCTCTGAACGACTCTCCATTCTGTTCTATGGGTACGGACGAACACACTGCTCACCTGTACTGGGAACTCCCATAGAATAGAATGGAGAGTAACGGCACAAGGTCGACCAACTCCCCATTTAAACTGAGTCTTTCGGGGCACATTTACAACATATGTTCTGGTCCCGGAGAGGAGTCCCACACCCATCAGACTTAGTCATATTGATAGCATATGCAATCCAACTGTGGTAAGCTTTACCCTGGGCTTTATGTACGTATTTAGGGAGGTATTGCCATATGCTTTTCCCTGTTGCCACCAATGTAACCCAGGTTGCAGGGATTGTTGACCATTAATATTTCCCTGTTACCGGCTAGATACAGCGTGTATCACGTGGGCTTTATACCATGTATGCTATGTACTAGTGATGTACGATGCATTAGTCACATTTTTCTGCAATTTATGCAGCAGTTGTATTTCTGACACAGGTCTACACTACCGTACGGGCTGTTATCATTGTGGTTTTATATTATCTATTCTAAACTGTGTCCCCTGAGGAAATGTGTGAGGCACATGGAAACGTGTCAAGGCTATAAATAATAGGACTAGTCTAAGAGTTGTGTGTGGAAGAGATAGGCTCCGGATGGGGCTGCTATTTTTGAGGCAGTTACCCCATATTTAAAGGGGTTGTCTCACTACAAGGATCGCTGCTTTTTATGTTAAAGATCTTGCAAAAACAAGTCATTTTGCAATATGTGTCCATTATCAGTGTCTTACCTATTCCTAGATATCCCTCTTGTATGGGCTGCATCAGCTCCTCAGGTCGCTATAGCTACAGACCTGTTTGATCTCTCCTGATAGGCTGCCAGTGCTGGTTGCTATAGCTACAGACCTGGCTTCTACTGCAGTCTAGTGGAAGCCAATAAACATGGCCCTGAATTCAAAATGAAACCAAGAAAACAGGACTGAGGTAAGAGGAATCAATGGAGTGAGACGACCCCTTTAAGTTAGCAGGGCTGTATAGGTCAAGTAGGGCATTGATTGCCCTTTTCCCAACCAGACCATTTTCATATTTTCCTCTGATTTGCCTGCTAGGTGCTGTACACTACTTAATGTTGCTCTCCTGGCGCCATTCAAATTGCTTGATCCCATTAGTACTTATTTCATTAAACTTTTAAACTATTTTCTCACCTACAAAGTTAGCTTTCACCTGTAGGGACAGGTAAAAAAGGGATTTTTATTTTGGTCTTTTGATTTTTTTTATCGGAGACAGTAGGTTTGGTATTTCTCTGAGTGCCCCTTTTTCGGGTTCCCTGTCCTCTCCTGCTATTGAAAAGAGCAGAGAGAAAGTCTCTGCTCTTTTAGTGAAAATCTCTACTTGATTGCTTGTTTTAAAAATTTTTTCACCCCTCAGAGCCCTGTAGCGTTGTTTACTGAACTAACTCTTCATTCTCAGTAGTTACAGAGAAGCTAAATAAGTAGTAAAGCTACAAAAACCCAACCCACCCCTGAAAAGGCAGAGTGAAAGAAAAGTCTGTCTTTAAATGCATGTGAGAAAACCCCTTTAAGCATTACATATTTACATCCCTTTTTAGGGTTCATATCCTATCAACATGCCGTCAAAGTCTATGGTGGACACATCCCTTTAAGGCCCAAAATAGGTAAGAGGTTATAGGATTTTTGGGAGTTGTCATTACTGTAGAAGTGTTAGGGTTCTGACCAGGGATGTGGAGTCGGAGCCTATTTTGCAGGATCGGAGCGTCATAAAATGGCCCGACCCCCAAAATATAAATATTTGGCCCAGTTCAGTTCGATGGAAAAAAGAAAAAGGGGAAATTGGGTCCGGCAGTGCTTGCTCCCATATCTTCCCTATCACATGGGGAGTTTTGATGACATGGACAGGAAAGCCTCCCCCGGGGGAAAAGATTCTGCTCGGGGCAAACAGATTTCAGCAAATTTTTTAAATCTTTCAAAGTAGAAGATAACCATTCATCAAACTGACTGTGGTGAGGCAATTCCTTTATACCCGACTTGGTTGAGATTTCCTGGGGTCACCGTTTGCCCCAACCCCAAATTTAGTTAGAGAGGCCTTTTTCTCTACCCTGGAATAATGGGGTCGATGGAGGTCATGTATGGGGATCTGATGGAGGGTATATTTCTCAAAACAAAACAGAACTCCACAAAGTTCCTGAGTGTTTTAATTTACAATTTTTTTTTGTTTAAAGCTACCATAAATATTTTTTACACGCAAGCAAAATGGTAACAATGTTTTGAAATTTTTGACTTCAGGCTCCATATCCACCCCCCTACCCCTTTGTAATGAGGTTCTGTAATTTAATACAGCTCTTACCCCTCTTTAATAAATTTGAGTTGCAAATATTAGCATTGCTTAGTTTGCGATTTTTTCCTGTAACTGCAATGTTACTGTTTTGTCCCAAAAATCAAAATTTTAATTTTTTAAATTTTTTTTTAGCATTTGGGAAATCACCTTTTTGGGTTTTTTATACTGCCTGAATCCTTCTGGGTCTGAATCAGGTTTAGCTATCTTGACCCAAAATCTGATCCCCGGTCTCTTTTTCCCAAAATTTCCCAAAAATTGGTGCAGAGGTTTTATACAAAAAAGCTTTTTTTAAAACTCCCCCGAAATGTTCAAAAGATCAAAAAAATTGTACCCCTTTTTCTTTTTAGGGTTGTTCTACCTAAAAAACTTATTTTGTATATAAGGTGATAAACAGCCGATGACATTTTAAATACAGTAAAATTATCACTTAAAATGCGCTGTATGGGGGTCGGATAGGGGTGGAGTCGGGAGTCGGGGTTTTGGGAAATTGGGAGTCGGAGTCGGGGCTTTGGATGCCGATCCACACCCTGGTTTACTGGGGACACCCATGCTAATCATCAGAACAAAGGTGTTGTGAAGGAAGCGGAGCGCACGGCCCTTCACTTTTTTTGGGGACAACAACCCCAGCGGGGTGGCGCGTTAGTCCCCCAAAATTAAGCAGGGGGGGGAGCGGACGCAGTCTACAAGGATCGTGCACTGGATATGAATGATAGAAGATCACCAGGCTTGTACTTTTCATTTCCACATTGTCCATCAATTTTCTAATGACACGTTCCCTTTAAATTCACTCACTCTAACAATACAGGACAAGTCCATTCAAAATAACTAGTCTACAAAAATAACCCCGCCACACCCTGCACAGCGATCACAGGTGAAGAGTTGGCTTCAGTATCCAAACTATATCCGCAATTATGCTAATGGCCTCCGCTCTGATCTACATAAAAAATTTTAATTTAAATGTTTTCTGTAAAAGAACAACCCGGATTCCTGTATTTTCCCCGTCCATTTTATTATCCCCAAAAATTTGGGAGACTCTGAACCAGCCGATCCCAGAGGACAATGTAATCTGCTAATAAATTATGTGCAGATAAACCGGGCACGCTCACCAAACAAGCCTCAGCTTCTATGTATCCGAATTGCCTGAGTGCAGCTTTACAGAGGCTCCTTCACCTGGACAATCCCTTTAATGAAAAGCTGCCTCTGTCACATTGGCAGCCAAGGACCACCCCGGCCCTTTTAAACGTACACTCCCACGTAGTAATGGCAGAGGTATCCCAAGTGGGCTCCCCTCCTCTAGGACATCTTTAGGAAACTTCATTTGGGCACATCTCAGGCCAGTCAGCCGTCAGCAGGTAGAGGAAGATGCTATATCATATATTGTAAAAGGGCCAAACAAAAGGCGGAGCCTCTTACTTAAAGGGGTTGTCTCACCATGCTGTTTTACATAACCAAAAGCGGCTTCAGATTCATGCATCCTGTATTTACCTGATCATACTGTGGGTGGTTCTATAGCAGCGGTTAGCCAAAAGCTCCCAAATTTACAGTCTTCTATTTAGCGACATAGAGAAAAAGGGTCTTTTTAAAGGCAGAGGCTTCGAGTCAGAGTAAACAAGTAATTTGTTCCTTTTTTGTTAGAAATAACACACTCTGTTCTCACTGCAGGTCGGGGTTCTGACCTGTGGTGATGTAAATCCCTTCTCTCATTTTTAAAGGGGAAACCCTTTCACATAGGTTTTCCCCCCCTTGTGAGGGCAGAAACAAGCCAGTGTCAAAACCTGCTGTTTCCATTGATGTGTCCCTTTTTCTGAAAGTTTTGCGGGCAGTTTTAGAGCTTTTTCCCTAAAATTTTATTCATGAGCAGGTTTTAACCCCTCCCCAAACCAAAAGGTTTGCCGCCCATGCATTTATTCACTGTTTCCCCTATTCAAAGAAAATAGGTTTTCATTAAAGGTGGGGGGGTTGCTTTCAGTGGGGGGGGTTTTAAAAAAAACGGGATCTTTGAAGGACTTTCAAATAAATTTTTGGCGGGAAAACTGCGTTTGGCATTTTTTACCCCAAAAACTACGCATTTACAAAAATAAGGGCACAGCGGGGAAAACAGGGGGTCGGAAAACTAGTTGTGTCCCCTCATCAAGGGGGGCAGATCTATGTGGACGGTTTTTTTAAAGGACAAAGTGGGAGAGAGGTAAGTCCCCCTAGAAAAATTGGGTACCCGAAAAAACAGTTTAAAATTTCTCTTATCTCCTCAGCATAGCAAAATACCGTAACAAAGAAATTTGGGGCCACGTATAAAAAATGTCTGGGTTAAAACTCATTTGTTCCCCTAGCACCCAATCAGAGCCCTTGAAACCAATCGAGCCAACAGCACCCAATCAGGCGCCCCTTTAATTTATTAGGCTCGGGAAAAAAAAAGGGGGGGGCGCTCTGATTGGTTTCTATGACCCTTTGAGGGGTTGTATGAGTCTGATTGGTTGCTTGGAAAAACAAAGTGAGTTTTAGACCTAGAGTTTTTAATTGGCCCTATATTTGTAAAAAGTCTTCATTTACCGTTCCCTACATGTTCAAAGTTAATCTTTGTGGTGAGATAACCCTTTTAAGGGGGTTTTCCACTTCTTTTAAAAAGAGTTTCCCATTGCTTGGTAAGGATTTAATAAAAAAATTAAAGGAACTGTCCAGGTTAAAATTGTATTATGTATTGGGGCTGTGCTGTAAGAAAATAAAAAAAGTGCTGCTTACCTCCCACATCCCCCAATTCCAGCGCTGCCTCTGCCCCGGTCTTCTGTCGTCTTCCTGGACCCCGCAGTTGGCTCTAGTACGCTGCAGCGGTCACCTGTCTCTTCTTGACAACACCACTCGGAGCGTTCACTTCCAAACAGTAATGTCAAGAAAACACACCGACTGCTGTGGCCAGGAAGGAACCAAAGGATCCGGCAAAAGTATGGGGAAAGGGGGGCATGGAAAAAAGGGGGAGGGGGCAGCACCACTGGAAGAAAAGAAAAAAAAAAGACCCCCGACAACACCTTTAAAAGGTCCTCCTCTCTCCAGTTGCTGTGACTGCTGAACAGGACCCTCGCAGTGGCGAGGGCGGTTTGGGCGTTGAAACCCCCGGGAGTTGGAATCATGGCAATGGGAGAGAAAAGTACTGCTTGATTTATGTTATCCCAGTGGGGAACTTATTAAGAAGTGGAAAAACCCTTTAATATTTATGGGGCACCACCATGACTTGAAAAAAACCACAGATGATATTGAGAAGGTTGCACGTTACCTTTCAGCAGTGCCACGGACAACTGGTCTGTGTTCAGGTTGTTGACATATTTGCCCAAGTAGGTGTTCAAAACCCAGGCTACCAAGCCCTCTAACATGGCTGCTGCGGGGGGCTCCTCCAATCATGTGCTCATAGACGATGCCTAAAAAGAATAGGAAAAACAGTTGCATCAGTTCAGTCGTCTTTAAGGAGAAACAAAATAATCAAATACATCAGAAATAGAATAAAACATTCCCAGTAAGTCCATCCCTAAAGGTCTCGTCTGATGGTCGAGGCCTCAGCTGCAGTAAGAGCTATAAAAATCAAATATTACTCACGTTAAAGAGAACTTGTCACATAGATTATGCCCCCCTTGGTGAGGACAGCACAAGTTAGTGTCAGACCTGCTGTTTCCGGCGCTGTGTCCCTTATTCTGTAAGATGCTGGAGGATTTAATGCTCAAATCTGCAGTTTTCAGCCAGAAAAGAGTCATGAAAAGAGTCTGTTTTTTACATGCCCCGCCCACCTGAGGAGAGCCCCGCCCACCTCGACTGATAAATCTATTACTTTGAATAGGTAGAAACATGTGAATAAGGCTATGTTCACACGGCATATTTTGGGACGGATTTGGTCCTGTATTCCGCACTGTACTGCGCGAAATACGGCGCAAATCCGTCCCAGTCATTACGGTAATCCACAGTTCTCATAGAGAACTATGGATTCCATCTCTCCTCCCCTCTCGCGAAATACAGCGAGCGGGGAGAAAGTGACATGCACATTATCCTGGCGGGATACATGCCGTGGATAATGAAAGTCTATGGGGCTGGCGAGAAGCCGGCCCCCCTGCCCCGCCCCCGCTACACGGCAGCCGGCGTAATTGTGAGGCGAAATCCGTCCCCGCAATTACGCCGGCAATCAGCCGTGTGAACCTAGCCTAACTGTCAGTGGGTGGGGCTAGCCTTTGGTGGGCGGGGCTAACACCTGCTCATGAATAAGATTTGAGGGGTAAAAGCTCTAAAACTGCTGCATCTTACAGAATAAGGGACACAGCGCTGGAAACAGCAGGTCTGACACTAGCTTGTGCTGTCCTCAGCAAGGGGGGCACAACCTATGTGACAGATTCCCGTTAAATCCCCCGCTGTGATAACATGTCGCCCGATCACGGAGATTGGCTGCAGTGCTCATGTACCGGGGTGGCACGTCATCGCTCCAGGAGCGACAGGGACCACCAAAGCGTCGTCACTGGAGTGGAGGGAGATTTAATGTGCGAGTAAACTTTGATTTTTAGATTCTTGCCACTAATGTAATATTTTAAACTTTTGGAAAAACGTTGTAAATTTCCTCCTCTCTTACTCTGCATCATATTGCAGTCAAAACTTGCATTTCTAGATGTGTTGCAGGAGAAATCAGCCATTCCTCCCCCACTTCTCCTTCTCTTAAAGGGGTTGTCTCACTACATTGATTCATCTCACCTCAGTCCTGTTTGCTTGGTTTCATTTTGAATTCAGGGGCGTATTTACTGGTTTCTATTAGACTGCAGTAGAAGCCAGGTCTGTAGCTATAGCAACCAGTGCTGGCAGCCTATCAGGAGAGATCGAACAGGTCTGTAGCTATAGCAACCAGTGCTGGCAGCCTATCAGGAGAGATCAAACAGGTCTGTAGCTATAGCAACCAGTGCTGGCAGCCTATCAGGAGAGATCGAACAGGTCTGTAGCTATAGCAACCAGTGCTGGCAGCCTATCGGTAGAGATCAAACAGGTCTGTGGCTATAGCGACCTGAGGAGCTGATGCAGCCCATACAAGAGGGGATATCTCAGAATAGGTCGGACACTGTTAATGGACACATATTGCAAAGTGATTTGTCTTTGCAAGATCTTTAACATAAAAAGCAGCAATCCTTGTAGTGAGACAACCCCTTTAAACATGCATCTGGCTGGAGAAGGGGTCCAGAATTTGTAATAAATCGCAATCAGGCAAAACACCCCCACCAATAATACAATGTGCCTCACAGAATAGATGAGTGGATGCCGGAAAAATAGAACTTCATAAAAGCGCAATTTAGGCAAAATGTAACAACCTAATGTATAAATAGTATCACAATCTTACGCAGGAGGCTGCAAAACCTTCACAAAGCAGAGGCATCAAGGGAACAGAGCACAATGGGATTATAAATCAGAAGACCCCTAAACTATCAGACGCGCTGTGTAGAAAGCAGTATCCAGGTGGATCCGGGACGGTGTCCATCCCTAATACTCAGGGGCTGACTCATGTGGACATCCTAATAAGGGTTACCCAATTCATAAGCAGAGCTGCTTGCTCCTCATGACCCCTATGTAGTTACATACTTTGTAAGGCTGAAAAAGACAGATATTCATCCAGTTCAGCGCATTGTGCTATAGGAATGATCCAGAAGGCAAATCCCCCCCTGCCCCTTCCCAACGAGGTAGAAGCCAATTGTCCTTGTTTTAGGAAAAAAATTCCTTCCACACTCCAGAATAAATCCCTGGATCAGCAACCCTTCTCCAGAATCCCGGTCACTATAACCTGTTATATTATTACATCTAGAAATGTCTCCAGACCCTTCTCCAGAATCCCGGTCACCTATAACTTGTTTCTTATTACATCCAAAAATGTTTCCAGACCCCTTCTCCGGGAATCCCGGTCACTATAACTTGTTATATTATTACATCTAGAAATTTTATCCAGACCCTTCTCCAGAATCCGGTCACTATAATTGTTATATTATTACATCCAGAAATGTACCCAGACCCTTCTCCAGAATCCCGGTCACTATAACTTGTTGTATTATTAAAATCTAGAAATGTATCCAGCCCCTTCTCCAGAACCCTGGTCACTATGACTTGTTATATTATTACATCTAGAAATGTTCCAGACCCTCTCCAGAATCCCGGTTCACTATAACTTGTTATATTTTACATCTAGAAATGTATCCAGCCCCTTCTCCAGAATCCCGGTCACTTTTACTTGTTGTATTATTACATCTAGAACTGTATCCAGACCCTTCTCCAGAATCCTGGTCACTATGACTTGTTATATTCTTACATCTAGACATGTATCCAGACCCTTCCCCAGAATCCCGGTCACTATAACTTGTTGTATTATTACATCTAGAAATGTATTCCAGCCCCTTCTCCAGAATCCTGGTCACTATGACTTGTTATATATTACATCTAAAATGTATCCAGACCCTTCTCCAGACTCCGGTCACTATAACTTGTTATATTTTTACATCTAGAAATGTTCAGACCCTTCTCCAGACTCCCGGTCACTATAACTTGTTATATTATTAATCTAAAAAATGTCTCCAGACCCTTCTCTAGAATCCCGGTCCACTATAACTTGTTATATTATTACATCTAGAAATGTATCCAGACCCTTCTCCAGAATCCTGGTCACTAGACTTGTTAATTATTACATCTAGAAATGTATCCAGCCCCTTCCCCAGAATCCTGGCCCACTATAACTTATTATATTTATTACATCTAAAAATGTATCCAGACCCTTCTCCAGAACCCCGGTCACTATACCTGTTATTTTAAATTACATCTAGAAATGTATCCGACCCTTCTCCAGAATCCCGGTCACTATAACCTGTTATATTATTACATCTAAAAATTGTATTCCAGACCCTTCTCCAGAACCCCGGTCACTATAAACCTGTTATTATTACATCTAGAAATGTATCCAGACCCTTCCCCAGAATCCCGGTCACTATAACCTGTTATTTTATTCATCTAGAAATGTCTCCAGCCCCTTCTCCAGAATCCTGGTCACTATAACCTGTTTATTATTACATCTAGAAATGTACCCAGACCTTCTCCGGGATCCTGGTAACTGAACTTGTTATATTATTACATCTAGAAATGTATCCAGACCCTTCTCCAGAATCCTGGTAACTAGAACTTGTTATATTATTACATCTAGAAATGTATCCAGCCCCTTCTCCAGAATCCTGGTCACTAGAACTTGTTATATTATTACATCTAGAAATGTATCCAGCCCTTCTCCAGAATCCGGTCACTATAACCTGTTATATTATTTACATCTAAAAAATGTATCCAGACCCTTCTCCAGAATCCCGGTCACTAGAACTTGTTCTATTATTAATCTAGAAATGTATCCAGACCCTTCTCCAGAATCCTGGTCACTAAACCTTTAATTATTACATCCTAGAAATGTATCCAGCCCCTTCTTCCAGAATCCCGGTCACTATAACCTGTTATATTATTACATCTAGAAATGTATCCAGACCCTTCTCCAGAATCCCGGTTCACTATAACCTGTTATATTATTACATCTAGAAATGTATCCAGACCCTTCTCCAGATTCCCGGTCACTATAACTTGTTCTATTATTACATCTAGAATGTTATCCAGTCCCTTCTCCAGAATCCCGGGTCACTTAACCTGTTATATTATTACATCTAGAAATGTATCCAGCCCCTTTCCCCCAGAACCCCCGGTCACATATACTTGTTATATTTATTACATCTAGAAATGTATCCAGACCCTTCTCAGAATCCGGTCACTATAACCTGTTATATTATTACTTCTAGAAATGTATCCAGACCCTTCTCCAGAATCCCGGTCACTATAACCTGTTATATTATTCATATAGAAATGTATCCAGACCCTTCCCCAGAATCCGGTCACTATAACTGTTTTATTATTACATCTAGAAATGTATCCAGACCCTTCTCCAGAATCCCGGTCACTATACCTGTTTATTATTACTTTAGAAATGTTTCCAGACCTTCCCCAAATCCCGGTCACTATAATTTGTTCTATTATTACATCTAGAAATGTATCCAGTCCCTTCCAGAATTCCGGTCACTATAACCTGTTATATTATTACATCTAGAAATGTATCCAGACCCTTCCCAAAAATCCCGGTCACTATAACTTGTTATATTATTACATCTAGAAAAGTATCCAGACCCTTCTCCAGAATCCCGGTCACTTAACCTGTTATATTTATTACATCTAGAAATGTATCCAGACCCTTCTCCAGAATCCCGGTCACTATAACCTGTTATATTATTAAGCTCTAGAAATGTATCCAGACCCTCTCCAGAATCCCGGTCACTATAAACCTGTTATATTATTACATTTTAGAAATGTATCCAGACCCTTCTCCAGATCCCGGTCACTATAACTTGTTCTATTATTACATCTAGAAATGTATCCAGACCCTTCTCCAGAATCCCGGTCACTATAACTTGTTCTTTATTAAATCTGAATGTATCCGACCTTCTCCAGAATCCCGGTCGCTTTTAACTTGTTTTTTTTTTATTACATCTAGAAATGTCTCCAGACCCTTCTCCAGGATCCTGGTCACTATAACTTGTTATATTACATCTAGAAATGTATCCAGACCCTTCTCCAGAATCCCGGTCACTATAACCTGTTATATTATTACATCTAGAAATGTATCCAGACCCTTCTCCAGAATCCTGTTCACTAGAACTTGTTCTATTATTACATCTAGAAATGTCTCCAGACCCTTCTCCAGAATCCTGGTCCCTATAACCTGTTATATTATTACATCTCGAAATGTATCCAGACCCTTTTTGAACTCTGTTATTGAATTCACCATGACAAGTTCCTCTGGCAGAGAGTTGCACAGTCTCACTGCTCTTACAGTAAAGAATCCCTTTCTATGTTTATGTAGAAACTTTCTTTCCTCTATATGTAGAGGACGCCCCCGTGTTCTATATACAATCCTGGGTATAAATCGATCCTGGGAGAGCTCTCTATATTGGCCTTCAATATATTTATTATATCTTCCCAAAGCCGTCTTTTCTCTAACTAAATGACCCTAACCTTGCTAATCTTTCTGTATATTTCAGTCCACCCAGTCCTTTTATCATTTTTGTTTCCACCTTTGTACCTTTTTCAAGCTCTACAAGTCTTTCCTGTGCACTGGTGCCCAAAACTGTACACAAATATTCCATGTTGGTCTAACCAGTGTGACTTGTAAAAAAGGGGAGAATAATGTTTTTCATCATGTGCATCTATGCCCCTAAAAAACAAGCCCCTACACAGCTCCGTACACAGAAAAATAAAAAAAAGTTATGGCTCTCAGACTATGGCGATGCAAAAACGTGTTTTCCTTTTTGAATAAAAGTGTTTTTAAATTGTTTTAAAAGCAGTAAAACATAAAAAATATACAAATTTGGGGTTTATCGCTGTAATCGTAACGACCTGCTGAGTAATACTAGTTATGTCAGTTTTACTGCACGGTGACCGCTGTTAAAAAATAAAATTACTACCAGGAATGTTGTATTTGTTCAAAATGCCTCACAAAAACCTTAATAAAAAGTGTTTCAAAGCGGGCATATGCCCCCCATAATGGTTTACTAAAAAAAACGTAAAACTCATCCCACAAAAAACAAGCCCAGAATCAGCTCTGTATACAGAAACTGAAAACGTTATGGCATCAGAACAGGACAACAAAAAAACCGCAATTTTTTTTAGACCTATTTTCTATTGTGTAAAAGAAATTTAAAAAAAAAAAACTAAATAAAACTATATCGTTGCAATTGTACCGTCCCCCATAGTAAAGATATCCTGTCATTTTATACTGAAACGGCGAACTCTGTAAAATTGAAGCCCAAAAAACAATGGCGGAATTTCGTTTTCCCCTTATTTTCATAGCCCAATGCAAAAAAAAATACTGCACAATACTGCAGCATAGCCACAGACAGACAAGTCTGGATCTGATCGGTGCCTATGGGCTCTGACTGGTCCCTATGGGCTCTGATTGGTCGCTATGGGCTCCGACTCGTCCCTATGGGCTCCGACTGGTCCCTATGGGCTCCGACTGGTCCCTATGGGCTCCGACTGGTCCCTATGGGCTCCGACTGGTCCCTATGGGCTCCGATTGGTCGCTATGGGCTCTGATCGGTCCCTATGGGCTGTGACTGGTCCCTATGGGCTCTGATCGGTCCCTATGGGCTCTGATCGGTCCCTATGGGCTCCGACTGGTTCCTATGGGCTCCGACTGGTTCCTATGGGCTCCGACTGGTTCCTATGGGCTCCGACCGGTCGCTATGGGCTCTATTTGTTTACACTGGACAACAAAAACAAACATTTTTAGCCATAGACAGTTTTCATACATTAACCCCAAAAAGTTTTAAAAATATAAAACACAATAAAAAATATTAAAAGTTCAAACCCCCTCCTCCCCCCTTTCTGCCATTTTACAAATACAAAAAAGTGACCCATACTTGGTTTCGCCGCATCTGTAATAGTCCGATCAATTAAAATATAACCATTATGGTAAACACTGTCAAGGAAAAAGACATCCCAATTTTTTTAGTTATTTTGTGTTCCCCCAAAAATTTGGAATTAAAAAACTAATCTACAAGTTGTACTATTTTTTATTAACTAAACTAATATTTGTATATCCGTACACTTTGGTGCCCGTCAGTCAGCACACCGCGCGCCTCAATCAGCTCCAGGGGAGAAAACACTAAAAACAAGTTATCGGTGGCAGGAAATGGTAAAAAAAAAAATAGAGAATGTTTTATGTTTTTAAACGTATTAAAACACAACAAAACCCCGACCTATTTGGCATCACCAGAACCGCCCCGACCTGCGGATCACACGTCTCTTGTACCGGCGAGCGGACGCCAGAAAGACAAACCCTGCCGACACGGCGCAGTTACGTTTTTATCCCATTTCCTCCCACTTAGATGTTTTGGGGATTTCCCATAACTTTACATTGTAGGTCAATGATATCAATGCTGCTCCTTCACTGTCAATGCCCTGTGACCAATCACAGCGCTGCTTTCACTTTCAGTCAGCGCTGGTTGCTAGGGGCGACGGTGCCCTTGTACTGGCTTTTCCTCACTGGTGAATATGAAAGGAAAAGTGGCACAAATAATGAGTGGAGTGAAGGCAGTGACCCGCTGCCATAGAGCTGCCCGCAGACACCTGCCAGCTCTGGCACATTCCACCCAACACCCACTCGGGGGCGTGTCCTCAGTGCTCACCCCTCCTCTAAAATCACCTGTCAGCTGCAACCGTCACTTACCCCCTCTAAAACAAAACCGCGGCCTTTAGTTCCCGATGTAGCCGAGGGCGTAGTGTCCCAGCAACAAGAGCTGCGCATTCAGGCCGCCATGTTTGTACTCCGGTATAGCACAACTAGTAGCCGGACACATTCCACAACCGGCGACAGTGCCCCACTTCCGGCTGCTCGGGAGCGTTCACCGGAAGTGGGGCATGGAGGCGCCGTCAATGTCATAGAACGCTTGTGATAAGCGAGGTCTGCGCGCCCTCTAGTGGAGCTTCCGGGTAGCTATGAACTACTGGCAAAAGACAACTGTTTCCGGGTCAAGGTCAGCGACTTCCTGTTCATGGCGGCGCCCTGTGTTCGTACATGGCTGCAGAGTGAAGGGCAGCGGGGGAAGGAGGTCGGCGCTGTCTGAGGAGGTTGGTCAGCTCTGGCTGTGATACGTGTGTACAGGTTGTTATGTGTCCGGGGAGTGTAGTCTGCAGCTGCTGACACTGTCTCCTGTGCTTCTTCTCCAGGACACAAGCACTGATCGCAATGGTTCATTTAAGTGAGTATAACAGCCCGTCACTGACATTGCTCCCTGTGTGAAGACGGATGGGGACACTCCAGAGCTGCACTCACTGTGTATATATATATTACCTTACTTATCCTGTATTATCCTCCAGAGCTGCACTCACTATTCTGCTGGTGCAGTCACTGTACATTACTTTACTTATCCTGTATTATACTCCAGAGCTGCAATCACTATTCTGCTGGTGCAGTCACTATGTACATACATTATATGTCTTATCCTGTATTATACTCCAGAGCTGCACTCACTATTCTGCTGGTGCAGCCACTGTGTACATACATTACATTACTTATCCTGTATTATACTTCAGAGCTGCACTCACTATTCTGCTGGTGCAGTCACTGTGTACATACATTACTTATCCTGTATTATACTCCAGAGCTGCACTCACTATTCTGCTGGTGCAGTCACTGTGTACATACATTACTTATCCTGTATTATACTCCAGAGCTGCACTCACTATTCTGCTGGTGCAGTCACTGTACATACATTACTTATCCTGTATTATACTCCAGAACTGCACTCACTATTCTGCTGGTGCAGTCACTGTGTACATACATTATGTTACTTATCCTGTACTGACCCTGAGTTACATCCTGTACTATACTCCAGAGCTGCACTCACTGTTCTGCTGGTGCAGTCACGGTGTCCATACATGGAGACTTATCCTGTACTGACCCTGAGTTACATCCTGTACTATACTCCAGAGCTGCACTCACTGTTGTGCTGGTGCAGTCACTGTGTACATACATTACTTATCCTGTACTGATCCTGAGTTACATCCTGTATTATCCTCCAGAGCTGCACTCACTATTCTGCTGGTGCAGTCACTGTGTACATACATTACTTATCCTGTATTATCCTCCAGAGCTGCACTCACTATTCTGCTGGTGCAGTCACTGTGTACATACATTACTTATCCAGTCACTTCCAATCCCACAACATACTAAGTTAGTCTAATGTGACGTACGGTTTGCAAGTGACCTTAGAGCTAAAGCAATGTTGAAGCGACGGCGTCACCAGACCCGAATATTTTCTGCCAGGTTTTACCACTCGTCAGACGAGGCTTAGAAAGTTTCTAAAATACATAATAGATGTGCCGCCCGGCTTGTGCACCAGTATTTTTGGCACAGATTGCAACCAGTTTCTGCCACCCCCATCTTCTGTGTGACATATGTACATTATATGTGTGGTAATCAGGGCGGTGGAGTCGGCAAGCCAAAGCCCCGACTCTTTAATTTCCCAAACCTCCGACTCCTGACTCCCTCATACACGGCGCATGTTTAAGTGATAACTTTACTGTAGTAAAATGGTAACATCAGGCTGTTTATCACCTTATGATACAATAATCAAGCTATTTAGGTAGAACAGACACTAATGAGCAAAAGGGTAACAATGTTTTGATCTTTTGAACACTTGTGGGTAGAGTTGAAGAAAAAGCTGTATTTGTATCCAAGTCCAGTCTGCACCGACATTGGGAATGTGTAGGAGACACCTGGTATCAGATTTTGGTCAAGATTCAGAGCCCAGAAGGACTCAGGCAGTATTGAAAACCAAAAGGTGGATTTTCCAAATACTAACAAAATAATAAAAATTAACATTTTGATTTTTAGAAGCAAAACAGTAACAATGCAGCTACAGGAAAGAATCTGCAGAACTAAGTAGATGCTAAATACTTGCAGGTCTCATTTATGTATAAGATAGGTAAGGTGACTGTATATAAAATTACAGTAGCCTCATGTACAAAGCTGTAGTGGATGGAGAGATATGGAGCCTGAGAGTCACAAGTTCAAAACAATGTTACCCTTTTGCTTGTCAGTGTAAAATATATTTATTGGATATGACAAAAAAAATTGTAAATGTGCAAAACACTGCAGGAACATTTGTGGAGTCTCTAAATTTGTTCTGAGAAATAGTATTGCCTCCATCAGATCCTGCATACATGACCTCACATCTGATCTCATGATTTCCAGGCTAGAGAACGGCCTCTCTACACTAACTTGGGGGCAAAGCGGTGACCACAGGGGCAACATCTCTAACAATGTCAGGGTATAAAGGAATTGCCTCAGCCACAGTCAGTTTTGATGAATGGTTGATCTTCTACTACTTTGTAAACAGGTGAAAAATTTTGCTGAAATCTGTTTGCCCTGGGTGCCGAATCTTTTCCCCTGGGGCAGCGCTTTGCCCGCTCCATGTCATCACTTACACTCCTCATGTGATGAGGCTGAAGATATGGGAGCAGTAGCACTGGCCGGACCCAATTCCTCTTGCTCTTTGCATCAAACTAACTGGACCAACTTATTATATATTTTGGGAGTCGGTCCATTTTATGACGACTCCGGCTCCACAGCCCTGGTGGTAATATCCCATTTTGGCTTCCTGCATGTGTTTGTTCTCTGTCTTCCAGCGTCCCAGCTCCTGAAGCGTTACTATGGAGGCCACGTGGTGATCAGGATGGCTGTTTTTGGCTGCACCAATCGACCCTTCTATCGCATTGTCGCTGCCCACAACAAGCGGGCACGAGACGGGAAGCACTTGGATAAGCTCGGCACTTATGACCCGTTACCTAACGTCTATAACGAGAAGCTCGTCAGCCTCAACATAGATCGGATAAAATATTGGATCGCGTGCGGAGCGCATATCTCAAAGCCTGTGGCCAAGTTATTAGGTGATCAATGATTTTTATTTTTGTCGTATGTTGTGTCTAGAAACGCGCCAAGAACATGAGATGTGGATCTAGGGGACTCGCTGGATGCGAAGCTGATGTTTTATAAAAAAAAAAAAAATATAGTAATTGGGAATTCAAATACATATTGTAAACTACAACTGAGTTGGCCCTTTACATTAAAGGGGTTGTCTCAGTACACTGATTCATCTTACCTCAGTCCTGTTTTCTTGGTTTCATTTTGAATTCAGGGGCATGTTTACTGGCTTCTACTAGGCAGCAGTAGAAGCCAGGTCTGTAGCTATAGCAACCAGTGCTGGCAGCCTATCAGGATAGACCGAACAGGTCTGTAGCTATAGCGACCAGTGCTGGCAGCCTATCAGGATAGACCGAACAGGTCTGTAGCTATAGCGACCAGTGCTGGCAGCCTATCGGGATAGATCGAACAGGTCTGTAGCTATAGCGACCAGTGCTGGCAGCCTATCAGGATAGATCAAACAGGTCTGTAGCTATAGCAACCTGAGGAGCTGATGCAGCCCATACAAGTGGGGATATCTAGGAATAGGTAGGACACTGTTAATGGACATATATTGCAAAGTGACTTGTTTTTGCAAGATCTTTAACATAAAAAGCAGCAATCCTTGTACTGAGACAATCCCTTTAAGTAGAGGTTCTCTAGGGAAGCTCTCCACGTGCAACTTTATAGTCAATAACATGTGTAGGTCGACTTCATACATTGCGATAATGGGCTTCATTTATCAAAATTGTCTAGCAGTAAGACTTGTCTTTGTTGCTCATAGCAACCAATCAGTGCTCAGCTTCATTTCATATACTGCTCTGGAAAAATAAAAGCTGCGCTCTGGTTGGTTGCTATGGGCTCTGGTTGGTTGCTATGGGCGACAAAGACAGTTTCACTGCTAGACAGTTTTGATAAATGCGGCCTGATGTGTTCAGTGACGCTGTGGCGTGGTTCCAGACATATTGACGCTACTTTGCATTGCATCCGGTCTTTCACGGATAAAGTGTTTCCACACATTTTATCTGTCACAACCACACAACCTAGAACAGCAGCAATTCCTAGGTAAACATGCCGGTTTTGACTGCCCTGCACATTAGAGCGATGTCTGAACACAGCCCTAAGCTTAGCGTGATTAACCGAAAGGATAACATGACCAGTGGAGTGGAGCCCCAGCTGGGACAGGTTATTTACCTCCTGTACACTTGCCTAATATTTACTGTGGGCCAATGTAGTATTCCCTTTTTTTTTTTTTTTTTTTTTAAATAAAAAAAAAAAGGGGGTATTACCACTATTGACATTTATCATCTGTCCACAGAGTAGGTGAGAAGTGTCTGGTTGCTGGAGTCCCACTGCCGAGTCGCACGTCTTTCCTACCTCATAGTTACATAGTTTGTAAGGCTGAAAAGAGACAGACGTCCATCCAGTTCAGCCCATTGTGCTATAGTGTTGATCCAGAGGATCTAGAAATGTCTCCAGACCCTTCTCCAGAATCCTGGTCACTATAACTTGTTATATTTTTACATCTAGAAATATATCCAGACCCTTCTCCAGAATCCTGGACACTAGAACTTATTATATTATTACATCTAGAAATGTCTCCAGACCCTTCTCCAGAATCCTGGTCACTATAATGTTATATTATTACATCCAGAAATATATCCAGACCCTTCTCCAGACTCCCGGTCACTATAACCTGTTCTTTTATTACATCCAGAAATATATCCAGACCCTTCTCCAGAATCCTGGTCACTATAACCTGTTCTATTATTCCATACAGAAATGTATCCAGACCCTTCCCCAGAATCCTGGTCACTAAACCTGTTATATATTATTACATCTAGAAATGTATCCTGACCCTTCTCCAGAATCCTGGTCACTAGAACTTGTTATATTATTACATCTAGAAATGTATCCAGACCCTCTCCAGAATCCTGGTCACTATAACTTGTTATATTATTACATCTAGAAATGTATCCAGACCCTTCTCCAGAATCCTGTCACTATAACTTGTTCTATTATTACATCTAGAAATGTATCCAGACCCTTCTCCAGAATCCAGGTCCCTATAACTTGTTATATTATTACATCCAGAAATGTATCCAGACCCTTCTCCAGAATCCTGGTCACTATAACCTTGTTATATTATTACATCTAGAAATGTATCCAGACCCTTCTCCAGAATCCTGGTCACTATAACTTGTTATATTACATCTAGAAATGTATCCAGACCCTTCTCCAGAATCCTGGCACTAAAAACTTGTTATATTACATCTAGAAATGTATCCTGACCCTTCTCCAGAATCCTGGTCACTATAACTTGTTATATTATTACATCTAGAAATGTAACCAGACCCTTCTCAAGAATCCTGGTCACTATAACTTGTTATATTATTACCTCTAGAAATGTATCCAGACCCTTCTCCAGAATCCTGGTCACTAGAACTTGTTATATTATTACATCTAGAAATGTATCCAGACCTTTCTCCAGAATCCCGGTCACTATAACTTGTTCTATTATTACATCTAGAAATGTATCCAGATTCCCTGCCTCATCATTGTGAGGAGAGGCTTGAATGGCGCGGCAGTGAAGCACGCACTGCCAGTCCCTTTAAAGGTTGTGGGATCTGCCAAAGACAGGCCAGTGCTAGTATGGAGCGGGGGCTTGATCGTGGTGAGCATGATTGGAAGATCCAGGACCCTTGTTTTAGTCAACACAGGGGGTTCCAAACGATCAGATGTTAATAGTCTAAACCAGGGGTCCCCAACCGCCGGTCCGCGGCCCCGAGCTAACATGATGCCGGCTGCCCAGTGACTTTAGTCCGGGCGGTCGGCATCTGGTCTGCGCGGCCGCTGTAATCCGGCCGCGCAGACCTAGCAGCTGCACTCATCGGCTGCATCGTTACAGGGAAAGCAGGGGCGGTGCATTACCGCCTCTGCTTTCCCTCTCGCTGTAGATGCGGCGCTCACGGAGCGCCGCATCTACAACGATGAGCGGCGCAGGCGGTGTGATGCACAGTGACGTCACACCCCCCCGCGCCGCTCGCTGCTGTCAGATGGCGGCTGCTGGGAGAAGGAGCTCGGCCGAGGATCCGGGAAAGGTGAGTGACTACTATTTTTTTTTTATTGTCCTGGCTGCCTACTGGGGGCAGCTACGTATCACTACCGGGGGCAGCTACGTATCACTACCGGGGGCAGCTACGTATCACTACCGGGGGCAGCTACGTATCACTACTGGGGGCAGCTATGTATCACTATCACTACTGGGGCAGCTATCTATGTATCACTACTGGGGGCAGCTATCTATGTATCACTACTGGGGGCAGCTATCTATGTATCACTACTGGGGGCAGCTATCTATGTATCACTACTGGGGCAGCTATCTATGTATCACTACTGGGGCAGCTATCTATGTATCACTACTGGGGGCAGCTATCTATGTATCACTACTGGGGGCAGCTATCTATGTATCACTGCTGGGGGCAGCCATCTATGTATCACTGCTGGGGGCAGCCATCTATGTATCACTGCTGGGGGCAGCCATCTATGTATCACTGCTGGGGGCAGCCATCTATGTATCACTGCTGGGGGCAGCCATCTATGTATCACTGCTGGGGGCAGCTATCTATGTATCACTGCTGGGGGGCAGCTATCTATGTATCGCTGCCGGGGGCAGCTATCTATGTATCGCTGCTGGGGGCAGCTATCTATGTATCGCTGCTGGGGGCAGCTATCTATGTATCACTACTGGGGGCAGCTATCTATGTATCACTACTGGGGCAGCTATCTATGTATCACTACTGGGGGCAGCTATCTATGTATCACTACTGGGGGCAGCTATCTATGTATCACTACTGGGGGCAGCTATCTATGTATCACTGCCGGGGGCAGCTATCTATGTATCACTGCCGGGGGCAGCTATCTATGTATCACTGCCGGGGGCAGCTATCTATTATCACTGCCGGGGGCAGCTATCTATGTATCACTGCCGGGGGCAGCTATCTATGTATCACTGCCGGGGGCAGCTATCTATGTATCACTGCCGGGGGCAGCTATCTATGTATCACTGCCGGGGGCAGCTATCTATGTATCACTGCCGGGGGCAGCTATCTATGTATCACTGCCGGGGGCAGCTATCTATCACTCTCACTGCTGGGGGGCTATATTTATTATTACAGGGGGCATATATCTCTATAATGACATAGCTGATTACATATGTATATTATATCTGGAACTCACTGCCCCAACACATCAGACTCTCCTCCACCTTCACCAGCTTCAAAAGCAACCTGAAAACCCATTTCTTCATGCTTGCCTATAACCTACACTAACCTTGTCACTACTTCCTCCACAGACATGTCTGCCCTCACCTCCTGTCTCTTCCCCCCTCCTTGTAGATTGTAAGCCCTCGCGGGTAGGGTCCTCTCTCCCTTGTCGTGCCAATTGTCATTATCCCTTATCACTGTACTCGTTTGACTTATGTAATGTATGTAACCCCCTCGAATGTACAGCGCCCTGGAATCAATGGCGCTTTAAAATAAATAATAATAATAATGTATAATGCTGACCCACAGAGCTGATCAATATTACTGCAGACTGATTATCAGCTCTGTGGGTCAACATTATTAATATAAATAGTGACCCACAGAGCTGACAATCAGTCCTCATTTTAAAAATACTGGTTACCGCATACGATACCTCTAAATGACACAGCATACACTTTATTGGGTATTTTTTGTGTGTGATTCTAAACATCCGACCCCCCCCCCCCCCCACTGAGCCGTGGAAAAATTTCGTGCATCAAACCGGTCCCTGGTAGAAAAAAGGTTGGGGACTGCTGGTCTAAACTGTTGCATGAATCTGTCTCTGTTCAATTCGGCACTGGTTTATCTGAACTTGTGGGGGGAAAAAATCTGGGTTTGGGACATCACAAATTCCCTCCACCTCTCTGATCTGGCCTTAGCATTAAAGGGGTTTTGCCACAAAGTAAAATTGAGGTGGGAAACTTGCAAATTAAATAATAAACATTTTTACCAATCATCATTGTTTAAAATTCTGCACTGTCTTTGTCTTAGCTGCTCCTTTAGTGATCCATTGTTTACAGCTCGTCTCCAGGGGATACGACCAGGGCTGAGAGCTCCTCAGTCCAGATCGCACATGCTCAGACATCCTCTCCTCTCGGGCATCTACTCCTGTCCTCTGTACTCCTTAGTAATTAGTCAAACAGTGCAAATATGCATTGATAAAGAGAGAGAAAATCCACAGGTTTGGTTTCTGCAGGAATTTGAACCTAGGAGCCCTGTGCTGTGAGGCAAAAACTTTACATCTGAGCTACATTACGTACAGAGCTGTGAGTATCTGCAAACAGATCTTTCTTTGACTAGAGAGAGGAAAGGTCTGGTGATGTCATCCTGCTGGGTCACATGATCTGCAATTCAAACAAATCACACACATCCCCTTCTGAGCACACAGAGCTGAAGAGCTTGATGCAGGAGGTATGAAATGAGAGCCTGGCAAAACCCCTTTAAGCTTTACCGTAACCCTAAGTTGAGGTTCGGATTTTTAACTCTTTGTGGGGGTAGCTTACTTTATTGGCGCTAACTAGTCTGCCAATAGTGTCGCTCCGACGTTGCTTCAGCTCTGACATCACTTCCTGCCCTTTGTCCAGTCAGGCTATGTGCTGTGGGGCTGGATGTTATGCCTAAAAACCCTAACTCAGGGTAAGTGTTACATACATGATTAGAAATTTTTCTAACCACAAGTTATTTGGAATTTTTAGGGTTAAATTGCTTCTCCGTGACCCTGATGCTGCAATGTCCCTTCCAGTCCCAAAACACAATAGGTTACCCTATGGCCATGTTCACACGGATTAAACCTGGACGTATTTCAGTTCGTAATTACGTGCCGGAGTGCGCAAATTACGGGCTGAAAACGTACCAGTCATTACGGTAATCCGCAGTTCTCATAGAGAACTATGGATCACGTCTCCTCTCCCTGCTCGGCGAATCCGCCGCGGGGGTGATAAGTGACCTGTGAATTACCAGCAGCGTATACGCGCCGCTGGTAATGAAAGTCTATGGGCCGGCGAGGATGCCGGCCCTCTGCTAACGCCCCGCCCTGCATAATTACGCCCTGCAAATACACCGTGTGAACCCAGCCTAATAGGACAAGGAGCCGGAAGCGATGTTACACCAAAATTCGAACCAACCCAAATCAAAGTGCTTGGATTTGGGTTGAATTTGACTTTCACCCATTTCTAAAGCGCAAACTAATCACCTATTCTGTAGAAAGGGGATATGTCATTTGTGGTAATAGCCCTTTAAACAACAGCTGGTCATTAGCAGATCCCGTACAGCTCGCGGAGAATTGATCATCGCTGGCCATACATTTCCCTTCCATCGACCGCTGCAGGGGAAATGTAACCTAACACGGGACTCATTACCTATGCAAGTAAATGGATAGCCCTCAATGTCTGGCATCGTCAGTCTGCACTGTAGTAGCTGCTGTTGCTCATCAATGGGGAGTCACAATTGTTGGGAACACATTCTGTTTTCCATACACCTCAGCAGGATAAATGGGTCGTTATTTACATAGTGGAACCAGGTGGATCCTCTGCATCTAATGTTGGTGTTTACAGCGCTTCTTCAGATTTTAGTGACCTCAGCATACAATATTCTCACAATACAGTGGTCTTTCCTGGGACATTGTATGTTGAAACTACACTCGCCAAACAGTTTCACAGACACACAACGTAGGAAAGACCCTCCAGCTCGCCTGCAGTCAGCTCAGGAAGGCGCAGAAGGCGTGTGCAACCAGCCAGCACCCCATCTTGGAGAACATATGAAGAGGAGATCCAGCCTTTCAGAATAAGATCCAATTTCTTAAGCAATGTCGACACAGAAAATGGGATAGCAAGTGGCCGACAAGTATCAGACTAAAAACCGTCAGTGTCTATATCGCTTAATAAATTACTTCATTTATATATATATATATATATATATATATATATATATATATATATATATATTTTTTTTTTTTATTAACAGAAGTATCAAATATGCATACATTCACTTCATGACCTTGAAATATATCAATATTACAATCAATTGCAATGTTAATAATATATCCTTTACTGTAAACACCTACAGATATTCTGGATCTTATTCTGAAAGGCTGGATCTCCTTTTCATAATGCCCTAGGCAAGGCTGATCTGCGGCAGATTTGATTGATGGAAGATCCAATCAATTTTCATGGACATTTTACTTGTTAAACCTTTGTATTAGTGCAGTACATGCAGTGATTGACGGTCTATAGCACCTCTCTACAGAACAGTGTGGTGCTACATGTCCTGTACTGCTCTTACATGTATTAGTGAGGTGTATGCAGTGATTGGCGGTCTATAGCACCTCTCTACAGAACAGTGTGGTACTACATGTCCTGTACTGCTCTTACATGTATTAGTAAGTTGCATGCAATGATTGGCGGTCTAGTAGCCCCTCTCTACAGTACAGTGCAGTACTACATGTCCTGTACTGCTCTTACATGTATTAGTGAGGTGCATGCAGTGATTGGCGGTCTATAGCGCCTCTCTACAGTACAGTGCAGTACTACATGTCCTGTACTGCTCTTTACATGTATTACTGAGGTGCATGCAGTGATTGGTGGTCTATAGCGCCTCTCTACAGTACAGTGCGGTACTACATGTCCTGTACTGCTCTTACATGTATTAGTGAGGTGCATACAGTGATTGATGATATAGTAGCGCCTCTCTACAGTATAGTGTGGTACTACATGTCCTGTACGGCTCTTACATGTGCCAGGATGAGAAGCTGCTTTGGGCACCAGGTGAGGGTCCCATTTTTTCTGGTACATTGTGTATAAAGTCTGTGACCCAAAGAAGCTCCTTTCCTCATCATAGAAAGTGATTTCCAGCAGCTCTATCTGATGTGATATGGAAGGACGCACTTTTATCTATATTAGTATCTGCTTCATTTTCTGTAATCCTCATTTTGCATTATGTTGGGGACGTTTTGGGCCTCAGAACCAATCGGTTTTAGAGTTATGGTTTCATCATATAATTGTCGCCCCAGAACCAATGAATATGTATGTGGAGGGATCACTGTAGTAATTTGTCATTTTTTTTCCCTCTTGTGTTTTAGGACTTGCAGGATTTTTTCCTTTGCACCCAATGACCATTACAGAAGCCGAAAGGTTACGAAAAGCGAAAGAAAAGGCGGCTGCGCAGGCGAAGGAACTCCCTGAGGAGGAGGAGGAGGCGTCAGGAGCCTGAGTCCCACCAGCACCTCCTGTAGAGAATGAAGAGACATTTTTATTGTGTTGTTGGTTCCCAGGACACTTGAATGCAGAGAATTTCATTATTTCCATTACATTTTGTTTTATATAGAATAAACCTAAGATACTAAAATACTACTTCCATGTAGTATTGTAATCTGATATTTAAAAGGGGTTGTCTCACTACAAGGATTGTTGCTTTTTTATGTTAAAGATCTTGCAAAAACAAGTCACTTTGCAATATATTTCCATTAACAGTGTCCTACCTACTCCTAGATATCCCCTCTTGTGTGGGCTGCATCAGCTCACTTTGTTGCCCATAGCAACCAATCAGAGCGCCACGGTTTTACTTCTAAGTAGTAAAACCGGCATCTTTGTACACCCTAATGCATTGTATTACAATGCAATAGGCTGTAAAAATGATCGATGCTAGGGGGATTCAAAGTGACAGTAAAAAAAAAATTTTTTAAAGGGGTTGTCTCACTACAAGGATTGCTGCTTTTTGTGTAAAGTCTTGCAAAACAAATCACTTTGCATATGTGCCATTACAGTGTCCTACTATCCTAGATATCCTTTGTATGGGCTGCATCAGCTCCTCAGGTTGCTATAGCTACAGACCTGGCTTCTACTGCAGCCTAGTGGAAGCCAGTAAACACGCCCCTGAATTCAAAGTGAAACCAAGAAAACAGGACTGAGGTAAGATGAACCATTGTAGTGAGACAAGCCCTTTAAGGTATAATAAGAAGAAATATTACAAGTTCAAATCGCTCCCCTTTTGACATTTTTCAAATTAAAAAATAATAGACATATTTGGTGTCGCCGCATCCGATAAAGTCCAATCTGTTAAAATATAACATCATTTATCCCATACGCTGAACACCGTGGACAAAAAAAAATCCAAATGCCGAAATTGCCAGATTGGAATAAGAGTGGTCAAAAATGTCGCATGTATTCCAAACTGGTACCAATAAAACGTACGCTTTAGCCCGCAAAAAAAATGCCCCCTCACTTAAATTTGTAGGTAGAAGTACAAAAAAGTCTTTGGTCACAGAAAATGGCGCCGCGGCAAAAAAGGGAAAAATAGAAAATGTTTGGATATTTTTGTCAGGACCCAAAATACAATGAAAACCATACATGTTGGGTATTGCTGGATTTGTATTAACCTGAAGATTGAACGGCATAAAAAAAAATCACATTTTGCCCCACTTAGAATTTTTTTTGCTGTTTCCCAGTACATTCCATGGTACAGTGAATGACACCATTAGAAAGTACATCTTATCCTGCAGAATAAAAAATTATGGCTCAGGGAAGGTGGAGAGGAAGAAACGAACGTGACAAAACAAATTGGCTGCATCAGGAAGAGGTTAATGAGTCTGATGTGATTTGAGGATTGCTACATCCAATAGATGGCGCTGAAGATTCAGCTCTCTTCCCATAAGCCTTTTGGAATATTGAGACTTATTAGTGTCTTTTTTTTTTTTCTTACCACTAGATGGCAGCACCACCTTGCGTGACTACAGCTACGTTTTTAGATGCTTGCATTTTACAAATTTTGTGACAAGCCGGTCCACTGCCATGCTGGTTGTCACTGTGTAGTTACCATTAGTGATTGGCAATTTATTTACTAACAGTACATATAAAGATTGGATGTGGAGTAGCTGCTATGATCAGACAGTCCTGCTCCATTAAATCTCTATAGCACGCCATCAGAAGCACCAGCATGGAGGGCATCATAGAGCATTACTGAGCAGCGTAGCTGGGACTCCAGCACTGTGGTGAGATATAACACTAGAGCTTTCAGTAGTGTTTTGTGTCTTTGTCGTTCACCTAAGCATCAGATTAATACTTAAGTAAAAAGAGAAAAAAACTGTTGGCACTGACCACTTTAAATGTAGTCCTGTAGCACATGAACCATCAGTCGTAGTAAGGCAGCTAACACTCGGACAACGCCCGGCTCTAACTCTTCGGCTATGTTCACACGGCTTAATTGCGGGACGTAATTACGCCCGCAATTACCCTGTGGACGGGGTGAGCGGGGGCGGCACCTCGCGGCCCATGACTGAATTGCAGCGGCGCGTATGCGCCGCTAGAAAGTCACATGTCAATTCTCCCCCTCGGCGATCGCGGCGGAGAGGAGACGTAACCATATTCTCTATGAGAACTGTGATTACCGTAAGAAGGGCTTTTCGGCCCGTAATGGCGCATCGGCGTAATTACGACCGAATACGGCCCATTTTAAGCCGTGGAACATGGCCTTCGGCAGCAGTCCTTAAACATGAAGCAAACAATGCAAAAATGCAACAAAAAAAACAGCGGATTGAATGCAAAACATGTGCTGCCTTTATTCCAAAATAATTGCAGGGGGTACACGGCAGTAATACCGTATTATTAGGTATTACTGCCGTGAACAAGGGTCGTGTATCAACCCGAAACGCGTCGGCGTTCCCAGTGTACCCCCTGCAATTATTTCGGAATAAAGGCAGCACATGTTTTGCACTCAATCCGCTGTTTTTTGGGTTTTTTTGCATTGTTTGCTTCATATGTAAGCTGTAGATTAACCTGCATCCTTTGCTGGATTTCTTCAAGGAGGATGGTTTCAGGACCAGGCAGAAACATCTTCAGACAGTGGGGACAACAGTTTAGGCTTTTAAAGGGTTGTCTCACTACGATTGCTTTTTATATTAAAGATTTTGCAAAAACAAGTCACTTTACAATATATGTCCATTAACCGTGACCTACCTATTCCTAGATATCTCCTCTTGTATGGGCTGCATCAGCTCCTCAGGTCACTATAGCTACAGACCTGTTTGATCTCTCCTGATAGGCTGCCAGCACTGGTTGCTATAGCTACAGACCTATTTGATCTCATGATAGGCTGTCAGCACTGGTTGTTATAGCTACAGACCTGGCTTCTACTGCAGCCTAGTTGAAGCCAGTAAACACGCCCCTGAATTCAAAGTGAAGCCAAGAAAACAGGACTGAGGTGAGATGAATCAATGTAGTGAGACAACCTCTTTAATCACTTGGGGTTGTTCTCGAAAATCGCATCCAAAAATGTATCGTCGATCGGATCCAACAAACAGCTGCATGTTGGATGCAGCAGGATCGCACCCTATACAATATTATAGTGCTCCTGCTGCCTCTGTCGCTATGTCAATTCTTGGAACGGATCCGAAAGACGCAATGAGACATATATCGGTGATCATTCGTGTGAATGTCAATGGTTGTTTTACATTGCGAGTGTAAAATCACACTGCTCATTGTTAGATGCCTGTTTGGGTCCATATAGACGGACCCAAACACGCATCTAAAAGTGTATGTTCACATGGACCCAACACGCCGTGTGAACATACCCTTACAGGTTCAGGATTCTCCTACACGCAGTATTTTATTTTTATTTTTTGCCATGGAGATGGTAACTGTGTGGTACAAAATAAGAATAGCAGAGGATTGCAAGTACACCTGAGGTACATGGTTTTTACGTGCTTCACCCGCAGGCTGGAAACTGCAGCAATTCACAAAAAATGTGACGTTTTTGCACCGTGGTCACCAGCACCCGAACGGTTCCTTTAGAATGCATTTACGTTGGGTGGACCTGCTACAGATTTTTCTACATGGACTTCAAGGGGGGATGGAAAAAAATCAGCAGATAAAATTTCTGCAGAATTTGTCTTTTCCTACTGATGTTAATCTAGAAAAATCTGCAGTGATATCTTCAATAAATCCACAGCAAATCTTCCCAGTATGACCGTATCTTAAAGGGGTTTTGCCACGAAGGAAAATTGACGTGGGAAGCTTGCAAATGAAATAACAAACATTTTCACCATTCACCATTATTATAAAAAATTCTGCACCGTTTTTGTTTTAGCTGCTCCTTTAGTGATCCATTGTTTACAGCTTGTCTCCAGGGGATACGACCAGGGCTGTGAGCTCCTCAGTCCTGGTCGCACATGCTCAGACATCACCTCTCCTCTCAGGCAGCTACTGAGTGTTCAAACCCCAGGTGCTGTCACTCTACTCCCGTCCTCTGTGCTCCTCAGTAATTAGTCAAAAAGTGCAAATAAATAAAAAAAGAAACCTCAATCAAGTCTGTGCATCGATAAAGAGAAAAAAAAAACAAGACAGGTTTGGTTCCTGCAGGGATTTGAACCTAGGTCCCTTGTGCCTGGAGGCAAAAACTTTACCTCTCAGCCACTCACAATGCTTTACATAAACAGGACTTTCTGTGACTACAGAGAGGAAAGGCCTGATGATGTCATCCTGCTGGGTCACATTATTTGCATTCAAACACATCACCCCCCCCCCTTCTGAGCACACAGTGCTGAAGAGCTGGATGCATGAGGTATGAAATGAGATCGTGGCAAAACCCCCTTAAGCCTGGCAGATCTGCTGTGTCTTTTGATGTGGATCTATGCCCTGAACTGCAGATTTTAATACGTTGACTTCAATTGGAGAAGGCAAAATCTGTAGATCACTTTTTCCTTGGATTTTGTCATCTACTATGTGAATTATTGTAGAAAAGTCTGCAAGACATCTGTCCATGTAAACCAGTGTTAGACTGGGGTGTTTGGGGCCCACCATTGGGGTTGATTCCTATGGGCCTGTTGTAGATGGAACCACAAAAGGGCTCTGCTTTCTAGCAGGGGACCAAATCAGTATATTAGTTGGCACCTGCCAGAGAATTCACAGCCTGACACTTTCTCAGACACAGAGTTCTCCAAAGTTGATTACACACACTCAAGGTTTTAACAGATTGGGGGTGTCCATATTCCTTAAGCAACATGTGACATTACATCCACCCTCCTAATTGGCTCTTCTTATCTTCATTTTAAATGACCCTCCTCTCTCTTTGTTAGAGAGAAGAAAAATATCTAAGGTGAACAGCCATTTTGGCATATCAGGGTGTGTCTGAACACAGGCGCCATCTTGTGGGTGCAATAGACATGACACATAATACATTCTATAACAGTTATCCTTTACAAACAGATTATATATACGGCCTTTTGCTAGCACATTAAAGAGTGTATGATTATACAGGCAGCTTTTACGTGCAATATATATAAAGACATGTGAGGTATTATACTGATTAATACATTAAAATAGAGACACAAAGAATCACACATATATAACCTTTGTTCCCATCCACAACAGGCCCACCCTACAGCTACTGTACATGACTCTTGCTTTCTGCCTCTTTCTCCCTGAAAATCCACTCCAGGCCTGCTGTCCTCAGGGGTTCACCATGGCCTGGGACCCATCGGGGGTTTCCCTTGCTCCCCTATGGGTCAACCCAAGTCGGGTAGGAACATATCCTGAAGCTTTGTTTGCATAGGGCCAATCTGCTGTGGATTTTGTTGAGGATGTGTGTGGCCTGTTCTACATTTAATGGGAGATGACAAAAATCCGCAAATAAACCTTTACTGCGTATTTTGTCTTCGCATTGCAGCTAATTTAGAAAATTCTGCCGTAAAATTCACTGCAGCTTCCAACCTGTGAGTGTATTCTGAGCCTACGCTCACACGGGGTAGATCTGCTGTGGATTTTGCTGTGGATTTGTCTGTGGCCTGTACTGCAGACTTTTCTACATCCTCTTCTATGGGAGGAGACGCCTTCTGCATTGAAGTCTGTAGATAAACCTTTCTTGTGGATTTTGCTGGCTCCTATTGTATTCAATGTAGAAAAATCTACATCGGGTCCCTTACAGGGAATCTGCTGCTGCTGCAGATCCGGCACGTGTGATCTGCTACTGTGTGAAAGTTCCCTTTTGTCTTTTATTAGATGTATTTTAATACATTTGCTTTTCTCTCGGTTCAGCAGCTGTGCAGCTCATGAAATAGACACGGCCTCTCCTCTAAGATAAAGAAGTACAACACCTATTTTCTTATGTGTTTAGCCAAGAACCTTGTCGGAAGTAACAATGTGGCCTGGGAGGCAAATTCTGCCCATAGTGTAGTCTACGGTGCCAGAGGTTATCAGCCGGGGCAACCCGTCTGGGGACATACATTTTTCACACTCCATCCGTATCACATACATCTTGAACAGGCATCCTCAGACTGCGGCCCTCCAGCTGTTGGGAAACTACAACTCCCATCATGCCCACTGTTATAGATTATACAAATGCATGATGGGAGTTGTAGTTTACCAATAGCTGGAGGGCTGCAGTTTGAGGATGCCTGATCTTGAATATGGTGTTAACACTGAGTCACAGAACATATATTCTGTTATGAGAAGAGTTTTATGCCATATTAAGAAAAAAATAACAAAATGCTCCATTCCAATGCCACCGCAAATTTTTTGGGTACATGAGATGGATCTGTGAGAGCACTTAAAGCTATGCCGTCTAGATGTAGCCTTAGACCCGCAGCTATCTCAGGAATGGGACCCTGCAAGTCTCTGTTTACAATGGAGAGCTGGTGAGGCCTGCACACGACTCTCCATTCTGTTCTATGGGAGTTCTGAGTAGAACCAAACACAGCTCTACCATGTATTGGGATCTTCCATAGAACAGAATGGAGAACACAGCGCTCCCCTGTACTGGGAACTCCCATAGAACAGAATGGAGAGAACACAGCGCTCCCCTGTACTGGGAACTCCCATAGAACAGAATGGAGAACACAGCACTCCCCTGTACTGGAAACTCCCATAGAACAGAATGGAGAAAACAATGCTCCCTTGTACTGGGATCTCCCATTGAACAGAATGGAGAACACAATGCTCCCCTGTACTGGGATCTCCCATTGAACAGAATGGAGAACACAATGCTCCCCTGTACTGGGAACTCCCATAGAACAGAATGGAAAACAGCGCTGCCCTGTACTGGGAACTCCCATAGAACAGAATTGAGAACACACCACTCCTCTGTACTGTGATCTTCCATAGAACAAAATGGAGAACACAATGCTCCCTTGTACTGGGAACTCCCATAGAACAGAATGGAGAGAACACAGCGCTCCCTGTACTGGGAACTCCCATAGAACAAAATGGAGAGAACACAGCGCTCCCTGTACTGGGAACTCCCCAAGAACAAAAGGGAGAGAACACCGCGCTCCCTGTACTGGTAACTCCCATAGAACAGAATGGAGAACACAGCGCTCCCCTGTACTGGTAACTCCCATAGAACAGAATGGAGAACACAGCGCTCCCCTGTACTGGAAACTCCCATAGAACAGAATGGAGAACACAGCGCTCCCCTGTACTGGGAACTCCCATAGAACAGAATGGAGAACACAGCGCTCCCCTGTACTGGAAACTCCCATAGAACAGAATGGAGAACACAGCGCTCCCCTGTACTGGGAACAACCATAGAACACAATGGAGAACACAGCGCTCCCCTGTACTGGGAACTCCCATAAAACACAATGGAGAACACAGCGCTCCCCTGTACTGGGAACTCCCATAGAACAAAATGGAGAACACAGCGCTCCCCTGTACTGGGAACAACCATAGAAGTAAATGGAGAGAACACAGCGCTCCCCTGTACTGGGAACAACCATAGAAAAAATTGGAGAGAACACAGCGCTCCCCTGTAGTGGGAACTCCCATAGAAGTAAATGGAGAGAACACCTGTACTGGGATCTCCCATAGAACAGAATGGAGAGTTGTGTGCAAGTGCCAGGAATAATCACAGGTGTCTTATCTGTGACTGTGGTCATTCGGGTATATAAAGGACAGCTCTTGTGGGGGTACAGCCCTTCTTGGGGCGGGTCCTCTGCAAGTTAGAGGGGACTTCACATGAAGTGTTCTGATAGTAGAAATGGCTCAATTGTCGGGACATGGTAGAAAATAGAAGAGAAGAATCCCACTTGGGAAGAATCCCGCCGCAGCAATCCCGGCTAAAGCTGTGAATGTTCATCGTTCACATGATTGGTGCAGCCAATAATGTGATTTCTGTGGCCTGCTACTGTATTGGCTGCATTGGTCACATGAACGATGAACATTTAGGGCGACATGTATGAACGGGCTTTTCGCCCGATTTCTGGCGTACCTGCACCTCACCGGCCCGAATCCCGTGTCATACGCAGTGATGCGGTGTTAGGCACAGCGTTCACCACTTTTGGCTGCGCCTCATATGAAGGGGCGGGCAATGGGCGCGGTGTGGGCGTTCCGGGGCGGGATGCGGTGCGCTCGAAAACTCTGAGGCATGTACGATCGCGAGTCGGCAAAGTGCGGCGCAATGCAGCGCTCGGCAGCTCCGACAGGCAGACCTGGTTGATTCTGGTCTAAATGCTCCGGCAGAGGCGAAGTGAAGCGAGAACGTAACATGAGAGGAAACATATAGAAGATCGCGAAAGAAATCTCGGCGCTCACCTCCGTGCGGCGTGGAGTATGATTCCGAAAAATCGCCTTTATAAAGCCGTAAAACATTCTCAGAAAAAGAGCTCAAACCTCAAAAATACAAAATAATAAAAAAAAAAATATATAACTTTCCAAAAATCTAGAACGCCGCAATATCAGGAATTAGTATCGTGGAAATTGCCGGGAAATACAGTAATTCAAATTCTGAAAGCTATTCTCATTGGTCGGCAGAAACCAGCCAATCAGAATAGGAGCTACAGTGACCCATTAAAACCTATGGAGAAGTATTGACCAATCAAAATCAAAGGCGGGGCAGTTCAAAATACAGTATAAAGGCAGAAAAGAGCTGATTGGCTGAGCTAGTGGGGGCTTGGCTATCCCAGCCAATCAGAGCGCGAGCTACTTCTCCCATTGTAGTCTATGGAGAGATCGGCGCAATGAAATCTCGGCTCTCAGCGCCGTGCGCCATGGAGTATGATAAAAAAAAACATTTTTATTAAGTGTAAAATATCATCTGTAAAAGAGCTGAAACCTTCTATAAACATTTTTTTTTTTTTTTTTTTAAATCCCGAACAACGCATTTGTCGCCAAGACCGGCGCTACATAAGGAATTGCAATAGAGAGAATTGCCTGGAAATACAGTAATTCAAATTGTTTAAGCTCTTCTCATTGGTCGGCATAAATCAGCCAGTCAGAATAGGAGCGACAATGTCCTATTCTAACCTATGGAGTATTGACCAATCAGAATAGGAGCAACAGGGACCCATTATAACCTATGGAGAAATATTGACCAATCACATTCAAAGGCGGGACAGTTCAAAATACAGTAAAAAGGCAGAAAAGAGCTGATTGGTGGAGCTAGCGGGGGCTTGGCTATCCCGGCCAATCAGAGCGCGAGCTACTTTCTCATAGAGTTCTATGGGGAAAAGAAATGCAGAGTTGTCCCGATGTGTATATAAAATGAACAATAATATTGGGGTCACAAAAAAAAAATATTAATTCAATAAAATCATGTTTATTTCTTTATTTTTCTATTTTCGTTAGCCAAGGATCAATAGTATGAGTGTAACGAAAATAAAGAAATACACATGATACACTTAATACCGTTAATAAAAATTATTTTTTTATTCATACTCCACGCCGCATGGCGCTGAGCGCCGAGAATTCATTGCCCCGATCTCTCCATAGACTACAATGGGACAAGTAGCTCGCGCTCTGATTGGCCAGGATAGCCAATCAGAGCGCTCTTTTCTGCATTTAAGTCCCGCACTGCGCCCCACACACTGTCAAGGCGCGGCGGACTTTACATGATATGTATGAGCGCGCCCCGGCGCCGACATAAATCAGGCGCAGATTTCAGGGGAAAAAGGCCGGAAAGGTGCGCTCCGACGCGGCGAGAATCATACATGTCGCCCTTAGAGCTGCAGCCGGGATCACCTGCCTCGGCGATGGAACAACAGCGTCTAGGAGGTAAGTAGGATTCTTCTATTTCCATCATGACCTGTTGGACTAACAAGCATTGTCTACTGTCAGAAGCCCCTTGCAACATACTGTTGCAAATTATTGGTGCAACACCACTTTTATCACGGATTTTTGTCACAAATTGAACCACCGTATGGACCAAGGAGTCATCTGAGCCACGATACTTGATTGGAGAACCAACTGAGTGAACCCACCTCTGAAATAGGAGGGCCATGTGCTACTCGGTCACACAAGTGGTAGTTAACATATTGTATATCAGCAATTGCTTCTCATTATTTTGCCTGTCCTATAGCTGCTTGATGCATAGTGTGCAGGCGGCCCCCGAGTTACGATTCGACTTGTACTTAAAAACAGAGGTTATTGTTGGTTGGGACTCCGAGCATGAGTCTCACCCCGTTTACTTTAGTCCCAGGCGCCTTGACATTCCCACGCTTCTTTAGCTTTGTTGCATGCTATATACTACACTTATATTTAATTGTTGGGCCAATAATCTAAAGAATAACCAAGAAAAAGTGGTTCATCAAAATTACCCAAAACACCTACAACACCAACCACTATATTCAATAAAAAAGAGTCTTTATTAAATCACAAATATAAAATATCAAATACAAACTTTAAAATAGTAGCAATAGTACCTGCACGAAAGCAAGTGTGCATCCCCACCACTCACTTAAAGAAAATACATTATGTGGCCAGGGTTGTATAAAACATACCCCATATATATCAAATAACAGGTAAAAGTATTATAAAAACCTGACCTGAAAATAAACCAGTGTAGAATGAGGGTATAGGGAGCATCACATTGCGCCCCAATGCGCGTTTCGAGATGCGCTTCGTCCGGGGAAGACTCTTTTTTTTAATTGAATATAGTGGTTGGTGTTGTAGGTGTTTTTGCATGCTATATACTGCAGCCACTTGCAGTGTCTTGGCTCTCCAACACTTCTTTAGCCCCTTTGCATGCTATATACAGAAGCCACTTGCAGTGTCTTGGCTCTCCAACGCTTCTTTAGCCCCTTTGCATTTTTTATACGCAGCATTGCAGTGTCTTGTTTCCAAGCTTCTTAGCCCTTTGCATGCTATATACAGAAACCACTTGCAGTGTCTTGGCTCTCCAACGCTTCTTTAGCCCCTTTGCATGCTATATACAGAAGCCACTTGCAGTGTCTTGGCTCTCCAACGCTTCTTTAGCCCCTTTGCATGCTATATACTGCAGCCGCTTGCACGGGAACCACCAGACTCTTTTCCTCCAGATGTGGTCAGAAAAGGGTCAACCCGAGCTAAGATGTCACACGTATATCTGGACTTACAGCATTGCCATTTGCAGCATCTCGCTTGTTGCACCATGAGGAGTTGTCCTGTGGATTTACTGAGTCCATATACAGGAATGAAAATCCTCCTATTGATGCCGACAGACTCCCATAACCAAGGAGAGCAGGCCAATATTATTTCCCTGAGGGACAGTGAGGTGAAATATTCTGAATAGGAGCACAGACAGAAAAACTAATGTTACGGGGGGTTAACTCTTCCCTGTACACTCCAAAACTACAGAAAAAAAATAGGGGGCTGCAGTTACCCTTATAAAATGTAACTGTTCCAACTTACATACAAGTTTAACTTGAGAACAAACCTACAGACTCTATTATGTTCGTAACCTGAAGACTCCCCGTATAAAGCCTTATCAGGCCGCTCTGTCACCATGTGTGGTTTATATGTTTTTATATCTTTATTAGTAAAAGTTACATCCAGAGTCTCCTTATCTGGGGCAGTGATAGTATCAGACATTTTTAGAATATCCTATCACTATGAGATGGGAACACTCCTTTACTGCAGTGCACAGCATACTTCACATTGCATACACGCTTCATACTATGGGCTGAAATGCACACATGTGAATGAAGTTTTAGGGGTCACAAGGTGAATTTACATTTTATTTTGGGGCGTATTTTGTGCTGAAATACACTTCTAACAATGTTCTATGCAGCTCTCATTCATTCCAATGTAAAATACACGCCCTCATTCACACAACGCATATTTTACAAACGTATTTGTGCCGCACATTTTGGGGCAATTTTACTGGTATAAATTAAAGTGTCTCATCGATTCTTGAGGCGTTTATGCCAGTAAAAGCCCATAGAAGCAATATTGAAGCGTATTTTCAGCACATAAATGGTGCTAAACACGCTTCACACCTTCACTTCAAAATACACCTCTCAGGCTATGTTCACACAGCGTAATTGCGCGGCGTACAGTACGCCCCGAAATTACACCTGGTGTTTGGGGAGTCCGCTGATTGGTGCGGTTCCCGAGATGTGTGGGGGGGGGGGTGAGGGGTCGGGCAGCCGCCGGCCCTCATGGACTGTCATTGCTCACGGCGCGTATTCGCCGCAAGTAATTGACATGTCACTTATCTCCCCACGCGTACAATCGTATTGTACGGGCGGGGAGGGGAGGCATAATCCATAGTTCTCTATGAGAACTATAGATTACCATAATTTTGGTGCGCATCTTGATCGTATTAGAGCGTAAATACGACACAAAATGCGCGCCGAAATATGCCAGTGTGAACATACCCTCAGGCGTATTTTGAAGCTCTTCTTGAGGCATAAATTTACGCTGTGTGAACGTACCCTTAGGCCGGCATACAGTGGTGATTTGAGATATGAGTTTAATTCGTTCTGTGACTTTGCTCTTAACTCAAATTGCTGTTATGTCAAAGCAAATCTTCCCATAGAAATGAATTAAAACATCATTAATCTGTTCCACGCACCCCAAAACCACCATAATTTTTTCACGTTTTTTAACACACGTGCACTGTATAATTATACTGCATACAGTATAACAAAAGTAAATGTGGCAAAATAAACTAGTTCCAATAAGTGTATTCACTTTCAGATGAAGATGCTGCCGGAGATGGAGACGGAGGAGGTCGCTAAACCTAAATTCTAATTCTTTTTCTCCCTTCACTTAGCGTTCACACAATGTTGCTGTAATGGCAGATGGTTTCAGAGTAGATTACTTGTTTTTATAGATCAGGAGCTTTTGAGCAGGAGCTGCTGCACCACATATCAGCTCTCCTTCACTCTTAGCTCAATTATTTGCTCTTAACTGAAACAAAAAATGGAAAAAGTGAGAAGTGACTGCTCTTATCTCAAAAAACTCTTAAGTCAAGACACTCTTAAATTGAGGAACCACACTTTGTTGACCACAGCAACCAATCAGAGCTCAGCTTTTATTTTTTCCAGAACACAATATGAAATAAAAGCTGAGCTCTAGCTGCTATGGGCAACAAACACAGTCTTCCTGCTAGATAGTTTTCATACATTAGGCCCTTGTGGCCACATGTATGAAAACTGTCTAGGTCTAAGACTGCCTTTGTTGCCCATAGAAACCAATCAGAGCTCATAGCAACCAATCAGAGTGCCCCTTTAATTTCATATACAGTTCAAAAAATGAAGGGGGGGAGGGGCTGATTGGTTGCTGCGGGCAACAAAGAAAGTTTTAGACAGTTTTCATACATAAGGCCCTTAGAGTCTGTCCCGCTCTTCCATTCTGCACATGTGGTTACTTGTGCATTACATCTGGCCAGGTGTCCATAGCTTCAGGCTGTCAGAGCATGCTGAGAGTTGTAGTTTTGTAGTAGTTGGGGAGGCCCAGCTAGGAGACCACTACTCTGGAGCTTGTAAGTAAATCCCAGCAAACTGCAGCTAAAACAATGGTGATTACAGGTTGTGCGTAGGTGTAGTCTCCTGAACTATCGTCATGTTCTGGCTGGTGGCCACCATCGCTATCTGGGAATCCTATAAAAGTCTATGCTTAGAAATAAAACGTTGGCATCTTCTTGACTCCACTTGCAGCCTGACTACAGTCAGATGCTGGTGAGAGAAGAATAACTTATATCTGTATATAACTATGTACATAACCTGAGATAAGTCCTATTAGGATTATACAGGTCCGTGTTTCAACAGTTTACTTTACAGAATTGATTTTGTAAGCTCAAGGATTGCTGAAATCTCAAATATTTGTGTTTCTTCCATGCCTTAGATATCATTCAGGCTTCCTCATTTCCGCACATTGTGTCATTAAGGTTGTTTACAGGGGTGTTCTCACCATGATGCTTCACAGAGCCTGCTTTTCGCAGGCAGCTTCAGGCTCCCACTTCCTGTTCAGGGTGTGGGCGGCTCTACAAAAGTGACATTTCAGCTCAGATGTTCCTAGCTGAGCCTGTTAGAGGGACATTGGTGATGGAGGAGTTTTAACAGCAGGACACAATGCAACAGAGCTCTACTGGGTCAGGAATTGTCAGTAAGAAACATAAACAAGCTCCTGTGCTGCTGATAAGACACAGCAGGAAGTGACATCACCATCCCAACCACTGCTAGAGCAGAGAGAGGTGGTTGGTAACCTGGAGAAGCTTGTGTACACAAACAGAAGATACGAATTGCTCTAGCTGTGAAGGGAAGCAAGATCAGAACAGCAATGTGTTTGGTAATAGTTTTTATTTACCTTTGCCTATATGTTTAAAGCCAATCATTGTGTGAGAAAACCTCTTTAAGTGTTACTTATTTTCCTACTGTGGTTTTCTTGGAAAACCCAATTGATATGGATAATAACCTAATATTCTGATACCTGAACCTTTCTCTATACCTATTTATTTGGCATAAATCAGCAATATGTGGGAGGAGGGTAAGTGGGTTAGATATCAATCCCCAATGTGTCACCCTTATTAAAAGTAAATTTAAAATAACGCATCTTTATTATATCCACATAAAACATGCAATAAAAACAGTATAAATGGAGGTAAAGAAGAACCACTTGAGATGACAGGACGCCAAATAGTCAAGAACACAGAAAAAGATACAAATATCAATCAAGACCCCCCAAGTTCTGCACAACTCACAAGTAACACGTCAGTATAAAGCAGCACTATACATATATAGCTAAATATACCCTTAATTATCACCATTCTGATAAATATGTAGATATTTCAGCTCTCCTTGTGAACAGCTCCTCATCCGACTGTGTCCAAGACTTTTCACGTGCTTCCCCCACACTCTGGAACTCACTGCCCCAACACATCAGATTCTCCTCCACCCTCTCTATTTTCAAAAGCAACCTGAAAGCCCATCTCTTCAGGAGCCTCCTCCCTACAATAACCCTGTTGCCACTACACCCCCCACAAACATGTCCGCCCCTCACCTTCTGGCTCTTTCCTCCTCCCTTGTAGACTGTAAGGGCTTGTCCCCACGGCACTGTTTTGCGGCCAGTTTTTCAGACGGTTTGCGAATTTGCAAACTGTCTGAAAAACCGGCTGCAAACTTTTACATGGGGCCCTATGGAAAACCCGTGCAGCAGTCCCCAGAGCTATGAGCTCTGATTGGTTGCTATGAGCTCTGATTGGTTGCTATGAGCTCTGATTGGTCGCTATGAGCTCTGATTGGTTGCTGTGAGCGCTGATTGGTCACTATGAGCTCTGATTGGTTGCTATGAGTTCTGATTGGTTGCTATGAGCTCTGATCATTGCTATGGGCTCTGATTGGTTGCTATGTGCTCTGATTGGTTGCTATGAGCGCTGATTGGTCACTATGAGCTCTGATTGGTTGCTATGAGCTCTGATTGGTTGCTATGAGCTCTGATCATTGCTATGGGCTCTGATTGGTTGCTATGTGCGCTGATTGGTTGCTTTGAGCTCTGATTGGTTGCTTTTGAGCTCTGATTTTGGTTGTATAGCGCTGATGGTTGCTATGAGCGCTGATTGGTTGCTATGAGCTCTGATTGGTTGCTATGAGTTCTGATTGGTTGCTATGAGCGCTGATTGGTTACTATGAGCTCTGGTTTTTTGCTATGAGCTCTGATTGGTTGCTATGAGTTGTGATTGGTTGCTATGAGCTCTGATTGGTTGCTATGAGCTCTGATTGGTTGCTATGAGCTCTGATTGGTTGTTATGAGCTCTGATTGGGTTTCTATGAGTTTTTGATTTATTGCTACAATGAGCGCTGATTGGTTTGCTATTGAGCTAGCGTGATTGGTTGCTATGAGTTTCGTGAATGTTGCATATTGAGCGCACTGTTTATGGGTATACTATGAGCTCTGGTTTTTTGCTATGAGCTCTGATTGGTTGCTATGAGCCCTGATTGTTGCTATGAGCTCTGATTGGTTGCTATGAGCTCTGATTGGTTGCTATGAGCGTTGATTGGTCACTATGAGCTCTGATTGGTCGCTATGAGTTCTGATTGGTTGCTATGAGCGCTGATTGGTTGCTATGAGCTCTGATTGGTTGCTATGGGCTCTGATTGGTTGCTATGGGCAACAAGGACAGTCTAACTGCTAGACAGTTTTCATAAATGAGGCCCGTGGTGGAGAATTGAGTGGATTTAGGAGATGTCTCTTAACTTTTTTTGCAGCTGAACAGATCACTGCAAAAAATATTGCATCACCAGCAAAAAGTATATTTAATTCCCACATCTTGTAACAAAATGGTCATGTCATGTAGGGTAATGACATCCCTATTGTTAGAAGAGTTTTGGGTTCCCCATAGGGGTTTGTCCACGTGGATTCCGACTTGTTTAAAATCATCCCCCATTGATCTCAGTAGAAAATACACATACTCCATACAACACATATTTTCTGAGGTTTCCACTGGAAAAAAATTACCTAAAATCCACATGAAATCCTCATTGGAATCCAGTAAGTAAATCTTACTCATTGTGTGGAGAACCCTAAAGCCGTGTTCACACGGCTTATTTCGGCGCGGATTGGAGCCGTACTGCGCACCGTATTTGCGCTGCAGTACGGCTCCAATCCGTCGGAGCCATTACGGTAATCCACTGCTCTCATAGAGAACAGTGGATTCCGTCGCTCCTACCCGCTCGGCGAATCCGCCGGGCGGGGAGAAAGTGACATGCACATTATCCTGGCGCAATAGGCGCCGTGGATAATGCAAGTCTATGGGGCCGGCGAGCGGCTCCCCCGCCACGCTCCGGCCCCGCCCCCGCCCAGCGTCAAAATCAGCCATGTGAACTTACCCTTAGGCCATGTTCAGACGGCTTATTCAAGCCGTAAATGCGAGCCGGATTGCGCTCGCAATTCCGGCTTGAATAAGCCGTGTGAACACGGCCTAAGGGTAAGTTCACATGGCTGATTTTGACGCTGTTTTCTGAGCTTTTCCTCAAAAAAGTCTCCAAAACACCCTCAGTTTATATTCATAGATTCCTATGTAAAACAGTGTTGGAGTTCACACACAATGAGGTTCTTATGTGCATTTTAGGTGCTTCTTTGGATGCGTTTTGGGAGCTGAAAAAGAAGTGTGAAGCGTTTTCAGCGCTGAAAATCCCCATACGAATCAATGGAAAGCTTCAAAACCGTGTTTTGCTGTGTTTTGCTGTATTTTTTATGCATTTTTTGCCCTACCTATTAATTTTGTTGTGTGTTTCAGAAACAAAACGGTGTTGGAAAACCTTCTCTAAAACTTGATCAAAACCTTGTCTGATAAGGCGCTATTAAGGCTTTTCAAATGAGGATTTGGACGCTTAAAGGGGTTGTATCATTACATTAAATGGTCTTCAGAATAAGGGGACAGTGAAAACAAGCAACTTTACAATTGGATGTCATTAGCAAAGCTGTCTTGTTTTCACTGTCTCCCTTATCTTCATTTTGTGTAAACACTGTTCCCCAGTGCTGGTCGGACTCCACCTCCTTTCATTTCATTGGCTGCGGCTCTACTAATTTACATTCTGTCTGGCTCCTGGTCGTATTCACTGGAGCGCGCATTCCTGCCTCTCTCATTCAGAATAAGGGGCGGCAACAATTTCACTCTGCACAGCCAGCAGAAGCACAGTAACACTGCTGCTGCTTCTACAATCAGAAAACAGCAGAATTGTTCTCGGTGCCTAATGCTGCTGTGTAAACATAGAAGGTTAGACAGATCTGTGCTGCTCTGATTGAGTTCATAGAAGACTGGATTCAACTGGCTAACAAACCTCCAGCTGTGAGAGGAGAAGAGATCAGTGCTCTGAGTTCATAGAAGACTGTCTAGACTGAATGCAGGCCTGTGGTATGTAAACAGCTCTTACAAAATAAGACTGCATAGGGAGAGGAACGACACAGTGACATGTGGACTCAGACAAAGAGGGGGGGAGAGCACATTGACTCAGGAGCGAGCATGAACAGTGAAGGGGGGATGATGTCATCCTCCTTCAGTTAAGAAACACCCAGCTGGGAGGGGAAGAAACGCCCCTGGATTTCAGAGCTGAGAAACTGAAAATACAATGAAACACCCGAACTGATGAAGCGATACATCCCCTTTAAAATTCAGTGTCCAAATCAGCCGTGTGAACAGACCCTAAGGCCAAGTCTACACTGTAATGTTAAAATGCTGTGAGTCTGGCATTTTAACATTGCCGTAAAGCGTTTTATTGGCACAGATTTTGCCTCATGCATTGAGGTTACAGGAATCCGGCGGAAGATAGAACATAGAACACGGACGACGATTTATAGAACCCACAGTAGAAAATCTGTGTTGTGTAGACTACAGTGCGGATTTTCTATGGAGGTCTACACACAGCACAGGTGACAGTCGGATTTTCGATGGACTCTAAGGGCCACATGTATGAAAACTGTCTAGGTCTAAAATTCTCTTTGTTGCCCATAGTAACCAATAAGAGTTCCCCTTTCATTTTATACAGTATAGTGCTCTGGAAAAATGAGGGGGCCGCTCTGATTGGCTTCTATGATTTCTAATCGGTTGCTCTGGGCAACAAAGTCAAAAATAGACCTAGACAGTTTTCATACATGTGGCCCTAAATACTGAATCCGCTGAAAATGTGACCACAAACCAGTGCTGTGTAGACATGGCTAAGTCTTTCATTGCTGCAGTCCTTTGTATAATCTTTTTGCTTTCACTTAGTTAATGGTCGGTCATTGGACACAGGTAAAACCTATACTTTCCGGTATTCTTCTTTCCCGACTTCAAGAGAAAAGCAAACATAGGAGCATTGTGCCAGTACATTGTCCCGGCACTGCGGTGTTCTGAAGAAATGAAACTCCAAACCTCCATTTGGCCAAAGTCCAGCTTCATAGGAGTGTATTTAGCCCGTATGTGAATATGACTCGAATGAGTAGCAGCGCAGGAACCCTCGCCTCCCCACCAACCTGCCAAATCCATGGCCGGACTTCCTTTTTTGGAGCTGATTTTAGACCCAGTTACGGTATTTTCCACTTGTCCAATTATAAGAAATAATATTATGTAATTCCAACTGGACCTGCACATGTTCTGTAAAGCTGGTATCTGATTCATCAGTATCATGGCCCCTGTTGGGCCAAAGGAGTTCTTCTGGACCAATACATGTAATGCTACCTGGTCTGGCACGTGTTTGCTGTCGCTGTAATTCCCTGTGAATTATGACCATTCTCATGGGTTTTTTTACAGTTACACTTCCTTTCTCACTCAAATCATTATATTGTATGAAATAATGTGGAAATAACCCAGTACTCCAATATTACAGTACAATAATGCATCATCTTGTTTTAGGTCCAATATTCTGCGCTGATAAATACTTATACATAGTGTTGTACATCTTTGGACTGGCCCACGGGGGCATAGGGGAAATCCCGGTGGGCCTCTGAGTATGGTAGACCCGGAGTTGTATTTAAACTGTATATACATCCTCAGAAGAGGCAAAAAAACAAAAAAAGAGAGGCAGAGTATAGGAGACATGTGCAATCATTTACAGTAGCTGTAGGGTGGACCACTAAAATAAACTCCTCCGGTGGGCCCAGAAACAGCTCAACTGGTGGGCCCCTAGACTCAGCTCGATCTGTGGGCCTTAAGCAACTCAGTCTGACACCGGTGTTGTAATTCAGATGTGGGTCAATATTAAATTTGCTCTGAATCAAAGCAAAGTCCCAAATCGAATTTTGGCAAAAATTCCCTCAAAAACCAACTCTAACCCTAAATTTAGTTTAGGATTAGGGTTTTTAGTGGCTAACTTACATTTCAGTGTCACTCTAGGTCTTGTGCCGCTCCCGCCTCAGTGTCTGATGTCACAGTTTACCTAGGTTACCGTTATGTTCTGGTAACGGGAAGTGATATTGGATGTTTGCCCTGGAAGTGATGCCATGAACGGAGCAATGAGGGACCTGGAACAATGCTGGAAGATAAGTCAACCTCTAAAACACCCTTAGGCTATGTCTACACAGCACTGGATTCTAGTCGGATTTTGACGAATTCAGTATTTAGAATCTGCCAAAAATCCGACTGTACCCAAGTTGGGCAAAAAGTACTGAAACACTAAACAATTGGACATGTGCATCTAAAGAGAAGAGAAGGTCTCATTTAGTGAATTTGAAACCATTTTCAAGAAATTTTATGTTTACTCTGAAATTTCCACCAAAAGCCAAATATCCCTAACTTTTTGTGACTAGTGTAATTATCTATCTATCTATCTATCTATCTATCTATCTATCTATCTATCTATCTAGTTACAAGAAAACCAGCAACACTTCCTCATAAACTTCTTTGCGGGGTGCCAGCAAAAAAAGAACTCCCGACAAGGGAGCCCCTACTTTCCATCTATCTATCTATCTATCTATCTATCTATCTATCTATCTATCTATCTATCTATCTATCTATCTATTCCTCTATTTATCTATCTATCTATCTATTTATCTATCTATCTATCTATCTATCTATCTATCTATCTATGTGTGTGTGCTTGTGTTATGTATATGTATGTATTGTACGTATATTCCATGCGTGTATATATTTATTATTCTTTAAAAAATATTGTTTTTGCATTGTAGCTGTTTTTTCATTTTTTATTTTATTTAGTTGGAATATATTTACTCCCTTTAAGATATGTTCACACGGCATATTGCAGCATGTACTGTATGCGATGCAATGCACCAGGTGTTTTAGAAGTACGCGCTGGGGTGGATGGGAGCAGCCCCATTCACTTCTTTTTTCCTCTCTATGAGAGCCATGAATTAGCACAATTGTGGGCCGCATTTTGGGCGAATTGCAGCTCAATTACACGCTGAAATATTCCCCACAATTACGTTGCATGAACATACTCTTAGGGGATATTTACTTATAACTATATTTTTTTTAGCAATATACATATCATACGTTCCCAGGAAGACTGTCCAGGCATCTGAGGTATTCTCTAAGACGCACTGTGAGTAATAAAGGCCCTCGGGGCAGACCTAATTGCCGGGTCCGCCCTGATGTTTGCATTGCCGCCGGTGACATTGACCGGACAAAGAGTGCCCTCTCCCATTGTCCACACGTCGATCGCCATTGATTATAGTGTTTAAATCAGTAGATTAAAATTCTCTTCAGGCCGACCTTTAGCTGCTGTCAAACAAAGTGGACCTCCAGCGGGTGATTGTCTGGGCACAGCTTCTATGGCCCACATGATCATCGCTACAGGATGAAGGTGAACGACCCTTTCCCCATTTGCAAATGTAGGTGATAATCCAAGAAGAGGTTTAAAAAAAAAAAATTCGGGACATAAATTTGAACCTAAATTTTTACAAAATATAGTGTTTAGAGATTCACCTTATGTATTGATCTAATGGTGGAAATTTTGGTGGTCGGCCAGGTCTTGTCTTCTCCATCTAACCATTTTTTAACAGAAGTTTTGAAATTTCTTAAAGGGGTTCTCCAACTTTAAGAAAAGAAAAGGTAGCAGCAAATAGTATACAAAAATTAGAAGAAAAAAAATTCACCGCTCATCAGAGACCTCACATGCCCTTCTATTGGCATCACCACTCAGTGATAGGCACCTTGACGCAAATGGTTGACTGCATCGGTCACTTATTGACCCCAAGTAAACAAAGGCCGGAGTGACCACTGGAGCTTCTACACTGCGTCACCAGAATGGGCTTCAGGGTGGTCATTCACATTATGTAGAGTCTATATCTATAGCCATAGCAGGCATTGTAGATGTTATGTGGCCCAAAGGGGTTCACTCAGGTCCAAGAACATTCTGTATTTTTGTAGGGTGAAACAAGTCGGTGGCTCTCGAAAGTATATGCCATTGATATTTATACCATTACTTATTACTTTGATGCTGCTGTTTTAGATTCCTGTCATTAGGGGGTGAGATCCATCTCAATTTGCCATGGAGCCAATTATTATTTAATTTAAAGCACCGTTAATCCCAGGGTACTTTACATTCGAAGGGGTTTAGGTGTATAACATTGATCCAACCAAAGTACAATGGCAAAAGGCCTCATGTATGAAAACTATCTAGGTCTAAGACTTTCCTTGTTGCCCATAGCAACCAATCAGAGCTCAAAGCAACCATTCAGAGCCCATAGCAACCAGTCAGAGCTCATAGCAACCAAACAGGCTCATAGCAACCAATCAGAGCCCATAGTAACAATCAGAGCCCATAGCAAACAATCAGAGCTCATAGCAACCAATCAGAGCCCATAGCAACCAATCAGAGCCCATAGCAACCAATCAGAGCCCATAGCAACCGATCAGAGCCCATAGCAACCAATCAGAGCTCCCCTTTCATTTCATATAGTGCTCTGAAAAAAATTAAAGCTGAGCTCTGATTGGTTGATATGAGCTCTGATTGGTTGATACGGGCTCTGATTGGTGGCTGTGGGCTCTGATTGGTTAATATGAGCTCTGATTCGTTGCTATGGGCTCTGATTTGTTGCTATGGGCTCTGATTTGTTGCTATGGGCTCTGATTGTTGCTGTGGGCTCTGATTGGTTGCTATGGGCTCCGATTAGTTGCTATGAGCTCTGAGTGGTTGCTATGGGCTCTAAATGGTTGCTGTGGGCTCTGATTGGTTGCTATGGGCTCTGATTGGTTGCTATGAGCTCTGACTAGTTGCTATGGGCTCTGAATGGTTGCTATAAGCTCTGATTGGCTGCTTTAGGCTTTGATTGGCTGCTATGGGCAACAAGGAAAGTCTTAGACCTACACAGTTTTTATACATGAGGCCTTAATGGCTAACAACTATTATAGAGGTAGAGAGGACCCTGGCCACGAAGCCTTGCAATCTACCAGGATGGATTCTTGTTACACCCCTGTGTATAGTTTCTCTGATGGTGTAAGACTGAGTTCACACAGTGTATTGCGGGGCATACTTGTGTGCGTCGCAATACGCCTACTGTTGAAAATACGTGCTGGCCAGCACGTACTATCAACAGCCCTACGGCCCGGCCTCCTATTCAGTTTAGTATGTCACTTCTTTTTATGGGCGTCTACATGCGCCGGGAAATACGTAGGTTTAACATAGTGTTATGATTTTACCGTATTTGCGGGGTGTATTTCGGATGCATTGCAGCACAATTACGTGCTAAAGTGTGCCCCGCAAATAAGTCATGTGAACATACCGTAAGTTTTGGTGGTACCTGGTCTTGTCTTCTCCACCGTTTTCACTCCAGTTTTGGAAATATTTTAATGAAAAATAAAATGAATAAAAAATAAAAATATATGCAAATGACATACTCGCCACTTATCAGAGCAATCGCGCACCACTCCATACCTCCCAACGTTTATGGATTGCAAAGAGGGACACATCAGGCCATGCCTCTAACCACGCCCAAACACATGACATCACACCAAGACATGCCTCTTACCACAGCCAAACACATACATGCCAACTTTTTTAAGACACATTTTCAAGACCACATTGTATCCAATGATGAAATATTAAAGGGGTTTTCTCAATACATTGATTCATCTCAGTCCTGTTTTCTTGGATTCATTTTGAATGCCTGGGCATGTTTACTGGCTTCTACTAGGCTGCAGTAGAAGCCAGGTCTGTAGCTATAGCAACCAGTGCTGGCAGCCTATCATGAGAGATCACACAGGTCTGTAGCTATAGCGACCTGAGGAGCTGATGTAGCCCATACAAGAGGGGATATCTAGGAATAGGTAAGACTGTTAATGGACATACTGTATATTGCAAAGTAACTTGTTTTTGCAAGATCTTTAACATAAAAAGCAGCAATCCTTGTAATCAGACTGTCAAGTTGATAATTTAAGGAAAAAAACATCAAAAATCTGTTTTATCATTACATTCTTATTAAGCTCATCAGATAGTTTGTTTAAACTGCTTTTACTGCTATACATCCTTATCGAAGTGTCAGATATCTTCAACACAGCTTTCCTTGAGACAGATGTAGTGCCTGCTAACAGCAAGAGATTCAAGGCCTCCCTCCTCCCACAGATGATACAGAGGAGAGTTCAGGAACGTGTCTTAACAAATAATGTCTTTAAGTAAGTTGTTCTCTAATATACAGTGAGGAAGCAAGCAGATACTTTTTAAAGCAAGATAATCAGTTTATTGATGCAAATCTATTTCCCAAATGAAAAAAAGGGACATTTATAGAGCTCAGAGGGACAAGGGTTAAAAATAGGGACTGTCCCTCCAAAATAGGGAGACTTGGGAGGGATGCTACTCTATTGGTATTACTACCAGGTAATAGGAGTCATGATGCCAATGGAACAGCAGGTGATGGCAGAGGCCACTGTTTGGCTGCAATGGTCACTTACTGACCCCTAGTCAATAAAGACCGGATTGACCGCCGGAGCTCCTTTGTGGGATCATTGGATATTAAAGAGATCAGTACAGTTTTTTTTAATTTTTTTTGCATACCATTACCTTCTATTTTAATGTTTTTCTACAAGTTGGACATCCTGCTGGAGGCTTTTGTTGTGTTTTCTGTTCCTGCTTTTGTTCTCTCATGTTAGTTTTCATTGGAAATGACCTGCTTCGTGTACAATGCTGTATACATTTGGAGAGTTGCTATGCCATGTAATGTACTGTTGCTGTAAAATGCAGAGATAACCGTGATGACATGTAGAACGGTCTAGATTACACCTGCAAACATTGCAAGACAGAGAGTAAACCCAACTAAATGCTGTTTAGTAGCTTTGCGTGTGGATATGTAGGTGACTAATCCACGGGGTATGTTACCTCAGTCATTGCCTCAACTCTGTGTATACAACAAAATGCATACAATATATATTATAGCAACACAGTGTAGATAAGTCCAAGTGCTTTTCATCCATAGCTGACAGTGGGATGGAAGCCAATGTCCTCAGGACCAAGTGTCAGGGTGACATCAGTGTAATGACAAGACTAATGCTTAGTAATGAGAGAGGACTGCAGAGCTCTATAGAGATAATTACACCATGTGCCGGCACCGCATCAAACATGTCTGCTCTGTTTCCGAAAAATTAGATTACACAACTGTGATATTGAAAGAGGCGACAATTTTGTGCACCTGTGATTGTTTGTATAATTAGTAAGTGTAAAATCCAGACTCTTTGAAATATATATATATATATATATATATATTTTTTTTTTTATATATATATATATTTTGGTCGAAACAGCAAGCAGGTTAGGTACAGTCGGCTGTTCTGATTATGAGTTCTATTTGTCTTTAGGTGGTTTGTGAAGGGTGTATTAGGTGTATTTAGTGTCAGAGTGGGACCCATTAGTGAGGTTGATTTTGGGGCCCACCAGAGGAGTTGATTTTTGGGACCCACAGTGAAGTTGATTTTTGGAGCCCACCAGTGGAGTTGATTCTTGAGGCCCACCAGTGTAGTTGAAAATTGTGACACATAAGTGAAGGCGATTCTGGGGGCCCCCCAGTGGAGTTGATTCTGGGGTCCACCAATGGAGTTGATTCTTGGGGCCCACCAGTGAAGTTGATTCCTGGAGCCCACCAGTGGAGTTGATTCTGGGGCCACGAGTGGAGTTGAGTCTTGGGTCCCACCAGTGGAGTTGATTCTGTGGCCACCAGTGGAGTTGATTCCTGGGGCCCACCAGTGGAGTTAATTCTTGGTGTCCACCAGTGGGGTTGATTTTTGGGGCCCACTAGTGGAGTTGATTCCTGGGACCCACCAATGGAGTTGATTCCTGGGGCCCACCAGTGGAGTTGATTCCTGGGGCCCACCAGTGGAGTTGATTCTTGGGGCCCACCAGTGGAGTTGATTCTTGTGGCCCACCAGTGGAGTTGATTCTTGGGACTTACCAGTGCAGTTGATTCTTGGGGCCCGCCAGTTTAGTTTGGTTCTTGGAGCCCACCAGTAGCATTGATTCTTGGATTCCACCTGTAGAGTTGATTTTTGGGGTTCACCAGTGGAGCCCACCAGTGGACCTGATTCTTGGGACCCATTCTATAGCCACTGTACATGACTGCACATCTCTTGCTTTCTGGCTTTCTTTCTCTGTCTTTCTCCCTAAAATGCTAGTAGTATAATTTTGTACCATGTTAGCCATAAAAAGTAGTAGAAGAGTGAAGAAATCAGGTGATACCTTTTTCAGGCTAACTGAGTATATTTGATGGTGAGCTTTCGAGAGTACTAACTCCCTTCTTCAGACATGATGTTATACAACAAACTGAAAATTTACAGACTTTTTATACACAAAAGACATGGACCTTCAAAGGATCTTAGAATTCTTAAAAATAACAAAATGCAATATAAGCAGACAAGTCATTTACGACAGGTCAAGAAACAGGTCTGTAAATTTTCAGTTTGTTGTATAACACCATGTCTGAAGAAGGGATCTAGTACTCTTGAAAGCTCACCATCAAATATACTCAGCCTGAAAAAGGTATCGCCTGATTTCTTCACTCTTCTATTTCTCCCTAAAAAACATCCCCAGGCATGCCTTTACCAAGGGCCCACCAGGGGTTGTCCCTATTCCCTGTGGGCTGGTCCAAGCCTAGGTGTATTGTTCTGCATGGGTGGTAATTGCCAGCAGCTATTTTGTTGCCAGATGTAGCTGTAGAAATAGACACTTAATTCACGTTTTCTTGTAAGCTTTATATTCATGTCAAAATACTTATGTAACCTGTAGATCATTAATGATTATTCTTTTGCTCTATACATGTAGGCAAACAAGTTCTTACAATGATACAAAGGAGCTGACCTACATCAATGTGACCCTATTGTGAGAAGTCAAGTTCTTCTATGTCCGAACTGATCAGGAGGACAGAGAAGATGAATGTGGAGTTACTTCTCATGGTCTTCAATTGTATTAGAATATTCTGAGGTCACCAATATTTTCCCTCCTTTCCTGTAGGTATTGTACTTTGTATTTACTTTGCATGCTGTAAATCCAGGACATCACATAGATCTATAGTCTTCTAAGCTTTCTAAGGAATGAATATCTGAAAAATTGCAAAAATCTGTCACATAAAACCTCTCCCCATATGACAAACCCATGTTCTAAAGAACATTGCACATGAGTCAGACCAGTGGTGGCGTCAGACCAGTGTGGGTTTACCAGTATTGGCCAAACCACCACATTATGGAAGCCCCAGACGTAACCATTTACTCATTGCAGTCAATGTCCTTCGTGAATCTGCATGTGCTATTACTCCCCATTATGGTAGGTAGAAGATTTGGAAATCACTACGCCTTACAGGTGCATTTTCCAACCCTAATGTTCTCTATGAAGACAGGCAGCATCAGAGTTCCAGCCTCTCACGGCTCTAGGGTTGGATTAATGGAGCAGAAGATCCTCCAAAGGACCCAAGCTCTGACAAAGCATTGTACCGCAGAGGACCCCAAAGGTTTAACAGAAGACATCCTTATTCGGAGCTGACTTTAGAACCAATCATCAGATATCCTATCAAACCCTACATTTGCAATGCTTACCTTAAAGTAAACTTACAGAAAGTACTTAAAAGTGGCAATGCCTTTGTCCTTTATAGACAAAAGATGGGTTCTCAGAATAATTTCCTATTGAGCAAAATATGTGTCGCCAATATGCCTGCCCCAGGCAACTTCAAAGTAATGCTGCATTACCGTCTACCCCTGAAAGTACACAGTGGTGGTCGGTAACCACGGAGACAGGAGAGCAGATTGGAGATGCAAAAAAAAACCTGGATTAGGTAAAGCATATTTTTTTTAAAATAACTTATATTTTGAAAATTGGTGGCAAAGATTCATAAATGTGTCTAATTCTAAGAATGTGGTGCGACGCCCCCTAGAATTCCCCAAATCTTTGCTGCATTAAAAATTGTTTGGGCGGTGCCGCCGATTGCGCCAAAGTTTGCAACTGTTCATACATCTATAGAACAGGTCTACTATAGCACCAGCCAATGGAAAATTCACACCAATCTATACATCCTTGCGCCCCCTTTTCTGCCTGGGATGAAGTGGCGCCCTAGGCAGTTGCCTACCTTACCTGGCAGTAAGAAGCAATGCAAACACAACATAATAGCAGCAGTCTACAAGCACTAAAAAATGGAATATAGTAATTAAAAAAGAAAAAAGCATTTCTGCTACTTTAGAATACATGAAAATTTGAGGTTCTTAGTTTACATTTTTGATCAGAACTGTAATTGCCCATCTACCACGACAAGGTGACCTCAAAACAAATGGGAACCTACTCTAACATGTTACGTCTCTTAGTGTCTGTTCTGATCTCCACATTTTCGTGGAGAGAAGATCCCAGCTATACTTTGCTCTGATTAAAAACAGTCTGTGTGGATGGGCGGAGTGCAGAACCAAAATGGGGGTTAGCCACTACCACATACAAACAGCTTTTAGACTGTTTGTATGTGGTAGTGACTAGCCCCCATTTTGGTCAGCACACCCAAAACTATTTAATATAAGTGGTCAGCATATCAAAAAAAAAATAAAAAATGTGGAGGTCTGAACAGACACCAGGAGAAGTAAAATGTTATTGTAGGTCCCCATCTTAATTGAGGTCACCTCGTCGCAGTAGATGGCCAGTTACAGTTTTGATCAAAAATGTACACTAAGAACCTCAGGTTTTCATGTATTCTAAAGTAGCAGAAATGCTTTTTGAAAGAATTCCTACATTTCCTTTGACTGTTTTTTAGTGCTTATAGAGTGCTGCTGATATGTTGTGTGAACATACTGTACATAGGGTCAAATATATTAATGAACTATTGTGTTTTGGCCGGCCCATGACAAATCATGATCATCCAGAAAGGAGTCTGGAGTTTGAAATTTTCATCCAATAGTTGTAGAATTTTTTTTTTCATTTTTATGAAAGTTCTTTTGTCAGTAAACGATCCTTTCTTAACCCCTTAACCCACCTGGACGTATGGGTACGTCCTGGTGGGGTTAAGGAGTTGTGTAGCGGGATCTCAGTGCAGCCGCGGCTAATTCCAGTTTACACCCGGCAGTCACAGCATGGCGGAGCGGCGCCGCCCATGCTGTTTAAACCTTTAGACGCCGCAGCACGATGGCCGCGGTGTCTAAATGAATGAAAAACGGTGCTGCACACCGTTCTTCACTCTGATCAGAGTCCCCGCAGCGTAACTGCGAGGATCCGATGCCTGGACATGGCAGTGCGGAGCCTTGTGAAGACCTCCATCACTGCCATGTTCTCGTTTGCCCCACTTCCGGCCCCAGGCTATTGCAATGCACTAGGCTGTATAAATGATCGCCCCCTCTAGTGGTGAAGCGCCCTAAGGGGACTCATAGTTAAAGTAAAAAAAAATAAAAATTTTTAAAGTTTAAAAAAACTATTAAAAGTTTAAATCACCCCCCTTTTGCCATTTTACAAATAAAAAAATAAAAAAGTTACACATATTTGGTATTGCAGCGTCCGAAAAAGTCCGATCTATTAATATATAACATCATTTTATCCCGTGCGCTGAACACCGTAGAAGAAAAAAAAATTCCAAACGCCAAAAAAAAATTGGAATAAAATTGATCAAAAAAGTCGCATGCATTCCAAACAGGTAGCAATAAAAAGTACACTTCAGTCCGCAATAAATGCCGCCTCACTGACGTCCATAGGTGTTAATACAAAAAAGTTATTGGTCGCACAGAACGGCGCTGTGGCGCAAATTTCATAAATAGAAAATGTTTGGAATTTTTTTACGCCACCAAAACATAACGGAAACCCTACATGTTTGGTATTGCCGGATACGTATCAACCTGTAGAATACAGATAACACATCACTTTTACCAAAGATTGAACGTCACAAAAACAAAACTACCGCAAACATGGTGCAAGAACGTTTTTTTCACATTTTGCACTACTTAGAATTTTTTTGCTGTTCCCCAGTATATTATATTGCAATATGAATAACACCATTAGAAAGTACATCTTGTCCCACAAAATAAAAGCCCTCATGTGTCTATGTAGGTGGAAAAATAAAAAAGTTATGGCTCTTGGAAGGTGAGGAGGAGAAAAATGAAGAGTCATATTTTTTTTCTTTGGAGGTGTTAAAGGGTTAAAGGAACATCTTCAGAACATTCTCCCCCAAAAAATCTAAAAAATGTTATGCCTGGTGTCATTGTATACATTAAAATACATATGGTTCATCCATAAGCCTACTTTTATTTCCCTCTATGGCTACCTTTACACTGGTGAAGCCACCAGTTATGCAGTTTGGAATGGACCGATATAATACTCATTGCCTATGAGCTGTCGTCAGTCCTGGGAGCGGCCGGGTGAGTCCTACAGTGCATTAGCCTTTAATGTGTTTTCCATCGCAATGACTGTCAGAGTAAAATATGATGACATTGCTTCTGCTTCATAAACTAAATGTTATATGGGGACTAGGTCAATGCATTACTTTCAATACCTTGCATTACTCAAAACTGCCATAAATGTAAATATAGCAAAGAAACACCCAGCATTAATGACCATAAAAAACTTAAAATAGTAACTTGACACAGAAGCAGATCTCCACACGTATAAAATATACATATGAAATAAAAAAAACCAGCATAAACAATACAACACACAATATCACTAGATATAAGAAAAACGAAAATTGCTAAAGTTGGATTTGAATTTCCCAACATTCTTAGAAATGTATCACTTCTTACTGAGGGTGTAGATGTGGCATTAAAGGGGTTGTCTCACTACATTGATTCACCTCACCTCAGTTCTGTTTTCTCAGTTTAATTTTTGATTCAGGGGCGTGTTTATTGTCTTATACTGGCCTGCAGTGATGATCTGCTGAGGACACCAGGTCTGTAGCTATAGCAACCAGCACTGCCAGCCTATCAGGAGAGATTGAACAGGTCTGTAGCTATAGCAACCAGCACTGGCAGCCTAACAGGAGAGATTGAACAGGTCTGTAGCTATAGCGACCTGAGGAGCTGATGCAGCCCATACAAGAGGGGATATCTAGGAATAGGTCGGACACTGTTAATGGACATATATTGCAAAGTGACTTGTTTTTGCCAGATCTTTAACATAAAAGGCAATCCTTTAATGAGATATGGAACAGTTTTGTATGTGTTGAACAAAATTGTCTGACGTAATAGAAAATTTCTCAGGGAAAAAAGAAAAAAAAGAAAAATAATAAAAATAAAAAGTTCACAAAGAAGCAAATACTTGGCAGAATTCCATCCCACTTTCTGTATTGTGCACTGAAAACTCGCAGCATCCTTTCTTTCCACTTCTACAAGTCCTAGGTCATTTATCCCCTTCCCACCATTTGCCTCAGTAAAATTAAGATTGGAAGGGGGCTGGCTTATTTCCTGAAAAGCAAACAAATAAACCGTGGGTGGCCCATTCACGCAAATTGTAAGGTTGTGGGTGCCAGACTAGGTGGAAGGCCTCCCAAGCCACCAAATAAGCAGTAGTGAAAAACTTTGGTCGGCATTCCACAAGTCGGTGAATAATCTTAAAGGACCACTCCAGTTTTTTTTCCACTTAGGGTGACATGTCCTGAAAAGTGGCATATCCATGCCAGTTTTAGGCGCATTAAATCAGTGTAAAGTGCGCCTGAAAGTCTGATACTTTCTAAAAACTGGCATCAGGTATACCGTGCATAGAAAACTTAATGCATCTAAAAAGGCGTATTGCGGCAAAAAAGGTGCATCGCATCAAAAAAAGGCGCATTGCGCAACCCGCGGCCTGGTTTTGGTGTAAGACAGTTCATTTACAACAAGAATATGGCGTTAAAAGTGGTTTTGGCACAAAATAGACCAGAAAACTGGCGTTGGCGAGTTGGGACATGTCGCCCTTAGTTTATTAGAAATTCATTTTAGGTACTCTGAAGTATTAGTAACTTTTCGTACCTGCAGCTGCATACATGGTTTCTGTGCTTTTGATGCTGATCATGCTGATCGGAGGTCTGTCTCTGTATGAATTCCTATGAGACTGACTTTGAACCTCCCATAGGAATGCATAGAGATTAATTTCCAAGTCACAAAACCATGGTGAGTATTTCATCAGCTCAGAGTGCAGGTCACATGACCCTGTGGCAGCAGTAAGAAATCTTGTATTCAGCTGCAGGTTAGTAAAAGTACTGGCACTTCTGTGTACCAAGAAGCAATGTATAATAAACTAAAGGAAAAAAAACCTGGAATGGTGCTTTAATGGTTGTACAATATTTTATAAAAATATGATATTATATATAAGTTAGTGGAGATAAGCAGGCTTTCGGGAAACCACCCTTCTTCAGGCTGTAATTCTTTCAGTTGAAGCTCCTATACACATGGAAAAGTACCACAAAATTGGTTACAGCAGAAAATTCCTAAGTCCAGGTGTTACAATGCAATGGTATGTGGTGCCTGGTATCTGACCAGAGTCACAGTGCCAACCTGTAGCAAACATGTGATTTGGTGATATGCTGACACCAATGGCAGGGACACACCACCAAATCGAAAGGAGCTTCAGTGTCCCGAATTGGTGGATGGACACAAATCTATAGCAGGTACCATATATACTAGAGAATAAGTCGAGTTTTTCAGCACAAAAAATGTGTTGAAAAAACATTCCTTATACTCGAGTCACCGTCGGCGCCCGGGCGCCGGTGGAGATCTCTTCAGCGGTATTCAACTCCTCTGGGAGCGCATACCGTTAAAGATATTATTGCTCAACAGAGAGCGAGCACTCCCTACTCGGCAATAGGACTCCGGAAGGCCGCAAACAGACTTGCGGCCATCCGGAGTATCCAACACAGGCAGCGTGATATATCATCACGCTGGCTATGCGGCCTGATGACATCACGCCGCCTGTGCCAGAAGACGGAGAGCATCAAAGCAGCAGGGGAGAGAGGTAAGTACTTGTATTTTTTATTATTTTTAAAAAACCCTGCCTATACCTGCCTATGGGAGACATTTATCTGCCTATTCCTGCCTATGGGGGATATATACTTGCTTATAGCTGCCTATACCAGTCTATGGGGGACATATACCTTCCTATACCTGCCTATGGGGAAATATACCTGCCTATACCTGCCTATGGGAGACATTTACCTACCTAGGGGGGACATATACCTGCCTATACCTGCCTATGGGAGACATTTACCTGCCTATACCTGCCTATGGGGACATATACCTGCCTATACCTGCCTATGGGAGACATTTACATGCCTATACCTGCCTATGGGGACATATACCTCCCTATACCTGCCAATGGGAGACATTTACCTGCCTATTCCTGCCTATGGGAGACATTTACCTGCCTATACCTGCTTATGGGGACATATACCTGCCTATACCTGCCTATGGGAGACATTTATCTGCCTATTCCTGCCTATGGGGGACAATAAACTGCCTATACCTGCCTATGTAATTTTTTTGGTATCCATTTTTATTTTTGAAATTTACCAGCAGCCGCTGCATTTTCCACCCTAGGCTTATACTTGAGTCAATAATTTTTTGTGGCAAAATGAGTTGCCTTGGCTTATATTCCAGTCGGCTTATACTCAAGTATATACAGTAAAATAGTTTTTGTTTATAAAGTTTTTATACTTTGTCATCTAATTACCTTGTAGTCCTTCTTCTTATGGTGACAAAATAACTCAGTGATTCATTCACAAAACACATACCTGTAAAGACCTATCCAAGGACAGAGCTGCAGACATGGAAAGCAATAAAATAATACAATTGTTCTTTGCAATATAGATTGAAGGGTTATAAGGACAAATACAGCAATGACTTAGGGTTTGAAAAATCTATAATAACTAAGGTTTCCACCTCTAGGACCCCAGTCTATGAGAAGAATAGGTATCTACTGGGGAGACTGGGTTGATTTTTAGGGCCCACCAGTGGAGTTGATTCTTGGGGCCCACCAGTGGAGTTGATTCTTGGGGCCCACCAGTGGAGTTGATTCTTGGGTCCCACCAGTGGAGTTGATCCTTGTGTTCCCCCAGTAGAGTTGATCCTTGGGACCCACCAGTGGAGTTGTTCTTGGGGCCCACCAGTGGAGTTGATTCTTGACACCCACCAGTGGAGTTAATTTGTGGGGCCCATCAGTTGAGTTCATTCTAGGGTGCACCAGTAAAGTTGATTCCTGGGACCCACCAGTGAAATTGATCCTTGGAACCCAACAGTGGAGTTGATCCTTAGGACCAGTAGAATTAATTCTTGGGCCCACCAGTGGAGTTGATTCTGGGTTCCAACATTGGGGTTAATTCTTGCGGCTCACCAGTAGAGTTCATTCTTAGGGCCCACCAGTGGAGTTAATTTTTGGTGTCCACTAGTGGAGCTGATTCTGGGGTCCCAGCCTACAGCTACTGCACATGACTGTGCATGCCTCCTATACTCTGCCTCTTGCTTTCTCCTCTTTCTCTCTGCACATGTAGTTGAAAAGTTATTCCAGGTCTGTCATGCTTAGGGGCCTACCAAAGGTTTCCCCTGTGGGTCAGTCTGGGCCTGCCCATGACTCTGTTTTGTTATGAGAGGGTAGATAGTGACCCTCTTAACTGACATTTATGTCAGATCTTAGACACTTGCCAAAAATGGCAGAATACATATTTATTGTGCACAAGCCAGTTTTTAGTTGACAGATGATAAGAACTTTTCTAGAAATCAAATGGAAAGTACCTAACAATTCTTGCGCCAGCAGCAACCATCTAAGTGCATAAGCTGCCTGACTCCTGGAATTTGCCTATCCTTTGGTTAGACACTAATGGAGCTCTACCTCTCGTGGTTCCACACTTATCTTATTGATCCCAGGTGATCATGCGCTGTTAATTACCACTTTGAATCTAATTTTGGATCCAATTTCAAAGCTGCTTTAATTATTATAGGTTTTCTACATGTAATGACAGCCCGACACTAATGGCCTCACTCCCCTACTGAATGGGGATATGTGAGTTATTAGGAGAGGGTATCACAGCAGTGCGACAACAGCTCTGCACAGAACAGGAAACAGGCGGACCCGGAAGTAGTGTCAATGTACTATAGACAGAATGGATAGCCCACTGACATGTGCAGCGCAGCCCACTGTGAATCTGCCCAGTAGGATGGATTATCAGTCTTTGCCTAGTTGTTACTTGTTTGTACACATATTGATGTAGCAGAGCTAAGTTGATACTACATTCCATGACATAACAATCCTATGACATAACATCCCTGAATAAGACTGTTGGTAAGCCAAATAAGTGGACTCTGCTTCATCACTATATGAGATTAAGGTAGGTCTACATTCCCCTGGCATAAGATTGGACCTTACTGGAGACGCTGGTGGAGGTAGTAATACTGGAGAAGTTCTGCTCCTCCATACACTACTGTTACCTGGATACCTGGGGTCACATGACCTGTGTGGGGGGGGTCACATGATAAGACGCTGCTGGAGGTGGTAATACTGGAGAAGGTCTGCTCCTCCATACACTACTGTTACCTGGATACCAGGGTCACATGACCTGTGTGGTGGTCACATGATAAGACACTGCTGGAGGTATTAATACTGGAGAAGTTCTGCTCGTCCATACACTACTGTTACCTGGATACCAGGGTCACATGACCTGTGTGGTGGTCACATGATAAGATGCTGCTGGAGGTGGTAATACTGGAGAAGTTCTGCTCCTCCATACACTACTGTTACCTGGATACCAGGGTCACATGACCTGTGTGGTGGTCACATGATAAGACACTGCTGGAGGTGGTAATACTGGAGAAGTTCTGCTCCTCCATACACTACTGTTACCTGGATACCAGGATCACATGACCTGTGTGGTGGTCACATGATAAGATGCTGCTGGAGGTAGTGATAATGGAGAAGTTCTGCTCTTCCATACACTACTGTTACCTGAATACCAGGGTCACATGACCTGTGTGGTGGTCACATGATAAGACGCTGCTGGAGGTAGTAATACTGGAGAAGTTCTGCTCCTCCATACACTACTGTTACCTGGATACCAGGGTCACATGAGCTGTGTGGTGGTCACATGATAAGATGCTGCTGGAGGTAGTGATAATGGAGAAGTTATGCTCCTCCATACACTACTGTTACCTGGATACCAGGGTCACATGATCTGTGTGGTGGTCACATGATAAGACACTGCTGGAGGTAGTAATACTGGAGAAGTTCTGCTCCTCCATACACTACTGTTACCTGGATACCAGGGTCACATGATCTGTGTGGTGGTCACATGAAAAGACACTGCTGGAGGTAGTAAAACACTACTGTTACCTGATAAAAAGGAGCCACCATGTTAGTTAGGAGAATTCAGTAGTTGTTGTAGAGAGAAGTTTCTATCAGTTCTGTTCCAGCATAAAGAGGTCACCTACCCACTTGCCGGCAGTGGAGAAGGACAGGCAAATGCTTGCCATTAGCCCAGGACACTTGTAGAAGGAAGAGTGGAAAAGAGAGAGAGAGAAATGGGGTACAGTGATCAGAAGCAGAGTGGGTACTGGAAGAAGTAGACAGGATTGTGACTTGTGTTGCAGCCCTGGTGGTGGTGGTATGGCTATAGGGAGGCTTGGGACACACACCGCGCCCAGTAAAGCCTGCAGAGTAACTGGAAGTGTTGGTCCAGTTACAGACAGGGTTTGGGAAATATCCTTCTCCTGGAACAGAGAGTGTTCACTAGTAGCTGGGAAGAGAGAGACCAAAGGAGTTGAGAAGTGACTTTTTGCTTTAGCATGAATGTGAGAGTTGTGAACTGTCATTAAGGCAATGTTCACACGGCTTATTGCCGGCGTAATTGCGGGGCTGGATTTCGCCCCGCATTTACGCCGGCAGCCGTGCAGCGGGGGCGGGGGGCCAGCAGCCCGCCGGCCCCATAGACAGTCATTATTCACGACGCGTACACGCCATAAATAATGTGCATGTCACTTTCTTCCCCCGCGGCGGATTCACCGAGCGGGGAGAGGAGACGGAATCCATAGTTCTCATAGAGAACTGTGGATTACCGTAGTTACTGGGACGGATTGGAGCCGTACTGCAGCGCAAATACGGCACGCTGTAGGGCTCCAATCAGCGCCCAAATAAGCCGTGTGAACGAGGCCTTAACGTCCCCAGACCTGTAAACTGAAGAGTGAAACGTGAAGTAATATGTATTGCCATGAGTAGAGTCTGCAAGACCCCCAAAGCTGAGAGTCTTTGTGAATACTTCTGCACTGGTGCTCTACACCTTCCAGCAATTACACATCAGTAGTCCTGCCATCCATATCAACTGCTACCCAAATGTATCCACCTGCCTTAGACCTGCACCCATCACCAACTATCTTCTCTTATCCAACTTACAAGCTTATTGTGAGGGCACAGTAGCCTCTTTTTATTATCATTATACAAAGTGGTATGCAGGGAAAACTACAATTAAAGGAGTTTTCTCACTATAATGATTCTCTTTAAACATGGACGCAAAGGTGAATAAAGACTATTACCAAATACATTGCATATTTTGTTCTGATTTTGCTTTGTTTAGGACACAAAGGAGATTTTATCTACTGTACTGCTAGTGTACACAAGTTTCTCTAGGTTACCGACCATCTCTCTCATTGCTCCAGAATTTTCTGTCTGAACTTGGTGACTCACTCCCTACTGAGTCTTATCTCCAGCACAGGAGCTTGTTTATCTAATTTACTTACCAGCTTTAACCCTCTAGAGCTGTGTAGCCTTGTGCACTGCAATTTACAACCCTCCTGCAGTTATGTCACTGTAACAGGTAAGAATAGCAGAACTGATATGACAATCACTGCTGTAAACCCTCAAACAGCGTGACCAGCCTAAGGACTTTATTTTGTGTTAGAAATTTCTAAATAACTCATATTTTCTCATATACTCAATACTCATTTTTTTCTTTAATTTTTCCATCTACATAGGTGTATGAAAGCATGTTTTTGGCAGGACAAGAAGTACCATACAGTGTCATGCACATTTGTGAGGTATAAATGGAGAAAGGCACAGAAGCGCTCAGAAGGTGCCAAGAACTCACAAACCGCAAAGTGTGTAACTGCTCTCTTTACTGTATACGTAAAGTTGAGGTTTTCAGCGCTCATTTTGATCATATTCTGTATGTCCATCTATCACGTCAGGGAAACATTATCAGATGGGACTTACCTAATAGACCGGCCTCTGCATTCAGCCTCCAAAGTATTCTGGGCTATGGGTCCCAGCTATACTGACTAAAAGCTCTAAGGGCAAATTAAAAGAGGGTACGACTAAGTTGGAGACAGCCAGACCTCCAGATTTTTTTTTTATTGAAGCCCTAAGAACGTGCAACTAACACCAAAATGCAGAAAAAAAAGTGCAACACAAGTGCCACACAAAAACAGTGCATCAGGATACGGTCTATCGCAGACCCATACTAAAAAGTAATGGGTCCCCCATATTCCTGGAACGGAACAAGTATCCCTGCCGGGCCAGAAGGCACCTGCACAGGAATACACGATACGTATTCCCCTCTGCCGAAGCAGAAAGAGAACAGAATGCTCCCCCACCGAGCCAGAAGGCATCTGCATGGGGTCGCACAAACGGTCCTACTGCCGAAGCAGATCGGACCAACAAACCAGCACCTGGCATCGGAATGGCCTGCCACACCAAACCTCAACCAAGTGCAGTCCAGGTAGCCGACTCCGAAGAGTGGCAGGCGGTCCCACTGCCGAAGCAGATGGAACCTACAAGCTTGCACATTGCCTGCCACACCAAACTTCGACCAAGTGCTCACCTGGTGGCTGACTCCGAAGAGTGCCGGGGTTTGCAGGGGAGAAAGGAACCTGATGGTCACACATTCTACCCTAGACCTCGGGGGGGTCCCAGAAGGGTACCGCATCCCAAAATCCAAAACACAAATAGTGACACACAAAACACACGTGACGTGAAAAATAAATAAAGTGAATGTGCGCAGTGGCTACTGCCCGAACATTCGGCCAGAAATTATAAAAATTTCCCTATTTCCTAGCCAGAAGGCCGGGGAATAAGGACGTGTGCTTTCAGGGACAGTGAAAGTTAAAGTGCCGTGCAAATGTGCCAAAACTCAAGTGGGGTCTCATACCCAGTGAGTTAAGGCACCCCAGGGTCGTCAATCCTGGAGCACAACACACTTAGGGCTTCATAGTCCCCTCAAACCTACATGGCTTCGATCCTGAGGGGGGGCGAGTCACCTACGGCTGCTGTCTCTCAAGCAACCGCGTACACCCCCTCCCTACCCCCAGTGTGGTTCTCTGCTCAAACACAGCCATCCTACAGCGGGGTCCAGTCTCCACCGCCAAGACGACTGATAAGAACAGATACTACACTTGATCTTAGCCAAGAGGCCGAGAAGCCAGACCTCCAGATGTAGTATGCAAGAGAAGAGTCACCACTAATGACACATTCAGTAATGGGCACTGTAGTGGTGGAATAGCGTGTAGTATGAATGATGTGTTATCTGTGGTCGCTGGGATTCTGGAAGTTTACAGAAAAATTAGACATTATTTACTTTCGAAACACAGACACATGGCCGTACTTACAGCTCAATGGCTGGACAATGAACTATTCCCAGTAGGAGGCTATATAAGCCCCAGTGCTATCTGGGAAAAATTTAGCAAGTACAGCTTACTAATGAACAGTAGCTCACATACTCATCCAATAGGGGGCAACTGCCTAGCAAAAAACTGTACATTGGATAAGTACCAGTTCACTCCAGTATGCAGAAAAGCCACAGCACTACACAGGAGAGATTGCACAAATGCAGAAATACTGGGATTCTGGCAATAAAAAAAAGTGTATAGTATTGTTAAGATTCACTAATTTTTTAAATAAAAAAACCCACCTCTTCCTTTACATGTTCTTTGCATGGCCATTTTCTGTGATCTTTAACTGTTCTTTATTTTTCCGACCAAGTTCCCAGATTGATGGATATCAATGCTGATCTGTCAATACAATGTAAGTGTAAAAAAAGAAGTTTTCTTTCTTTAAAAGAAGTAAACAAATCTAAAACTATATAAATTTGGTATTGCCGAAATTGTGCAGATTCCAGATATTATGTCGCTTTATTGCACAGAGCTTCTACTCCCCATCATTTCTGCCTACAAAGAGAGAACGACTGAGAGATGAGAGAGGATTTCCTGGTTGGTGATGGTCCTCATGAAACAACCCTCTTTAGGGCTATGTCTTCTTGTCTACATCAGTGGTCTGATATCAGCAGTATAAGACTACTCACTGCAGACATTAAGTAGTCAAGTGTTGTTGGTCGTTTGGATAAAAATCGCATCCAAAAGCGTTGCATCAATCGCATCCAACACGCATCCTTCATGCAGGTGCGTGCTTGGATGTGTTTTGGCTGCAGCAGGATCGCACCCTATAATTTTGAAAAGGGTGTCTGCTGCATCTTTTTGATCAAGAATTGACATGACAATTCTTTGAATGGATTCGGATGACACATCAGAAAGACGCATGTAAAACACGCTTTGGCGATCACTCCTTTAAACGCCAATGTGTGTCTTACATTGAAAGCAATGTAAATCAGACTGCACATTGTTAGATGTGTGTTTGGGTTAGTTTAGAGTCCAAAACATGGATCCAAACAGGCATCTAAAAACGGATCCAAAATCGAATCCAACACACCGTGGGAACATACCCTTACAGCGACGTATTTTCTAGAAAATTCTTGTATTTCTCATGAATTAACAATTCTGGACAGTTTTACTCTTAAAACAAAGCACAGCTCCATTCTTCTGTTATTCCTCATGAAAAGTGGGTCTTTCTATCAGGACACTCATCAGCTATACCTGAGGGTGATTATGTCAAGTTGATGATTTAATGGAAAACATTATAATCTGTTCTATTATTACATCCTTATCAAGCTCACCAGATATTGTGTTTAAACTGCTTTTTATTACATCCTTATCGAGTTCATCAGATATTTTCAACACAGCTTTGCCTGGAACAGAAGCGCTGCTTGCAGCAAGAGTGAAATGCCTTCAGAAATTCCTCTTTTGGATGATACAGAAAGAGTACAAGGACACTTGCTATACTGCGCAGATGCAACAAAGGAAACTGTTATATTTCTACATATCCTGATATCCTGCTCTGTGGTTTCAATTATAATCTGCCTTAGCCAACTAGCCAATCATGTCATGATAGAATAATTATGTGATTCTTGACACATAACAAAGGTATATGAAGCTGTAACTTCCTGATGATAAAGCAGATTTATGCACCAGACAGACTTGTGGCGCGTATTTCCTAAGCTCTCAGCTGTTAACAGTTTTGATACCCAATTTGGACAGAGACAACTAATTGGATAGAAGTAGAAGAAAAAGATAATTCTACACCTGAGATCCTTCACCTAACAGTTACACTCTTATCTGGGAGACCCTGCTGGTTTATGCATCCAGTTTATACCCCATTACGATAGACCCTTTGCAATGCTTCATTTCTCCGGGGACATTGCAGGAGAGTTCAATACTTGGTGCCAAGTACCCTACAGCTTAGAGTTGATCACTTGAGGTCTCAGTAGCAAAACACCCTGGGAGCAAACTGCTACAAAGATTTCCCTAAGTGGACAACCACCTAACTGCATCATTTGTCTATTCTAGGTGATTGACACCACACAAAATGTAAAAAATGTCCCATACTATACATGCATTATTAACAACCGTGTCAATAATGTCCTGCGCTGGCTCAGTATTATAGGTATGTGTTTGCTGTAGGTGGAAGCTTAGTGTATAAATGTCTAGTGTTTTTGTTGAGGGATTAGGACACTGTAGCAGGTAACAAAAGCTTTGAGGATAGTGTTTGTTTTTCAGAGTTGAGTTTCAGAGCTAATTGTTTGTTCCTCTGGGCTGTGCCCTGTAGTTTATATGTGGTAATAACTACTTAGTTTAGAGGAAACTGTCATGACACATCACAAACTTTCTTATCTGAGAAAACAGTACACCTTGTTCTGGTAAAGCGAAACTTCACCATTGAAGTTTACTTAAAAAAAATCAGAAAAGTGTGGTTTGTGTAGAAGAGATAGATGGATGCTTGGTGGATCCATCAGGAACATCAGTCTGGCACTGGTCATACACCCAACCCAAGAAGACCCTGAAGGAGTTGGATTCTTTTTTTCTCATGGCCCTTGTACTGGAGGAAGCATGATGATGACCCATGTCACCAATGTAAGCAGTACGCATTAGGCTGTGCCTTCAACCACCATAGTTGTTGTATACCACACACCTTTCCATTTTATGTATAAGCAAGCCTTTCTCTCCTATGCCAAAGACATAATGATTTGCTTTTAGAACCCCGGTTGTATTTCTCAGCTATATTTCCTAATAGCAGTAGAGCCCTTTGCATGGTTGAGGGTCCATGGACCTCTAGAGGTCATGACTTTAAGAACTGGGACTCTAAAGATTGAGTTCTAGAGGTCATGACTTTAAGTTCTGGAAGACTCTAAAGATTGAGTTCCATTGTCCTCCTGCAATGGCTTGTGTTCCTAAATAATACCTTAAAAATCACAGAAAATATTGAATTACCTAACATAGATCAAGTACAACAAGTCACAGAAGAATAAATATCTCTTGAAAAATTACTTTTTATTGATATCTGATTAAAAAATTAATCACCAAAATGTGACTGGTCATAGAGACAAACAATTGGCCCAAATGGGTTACTATCCACATATGGTTAGACACAATCACAGGACAGCAAAAAACACATACATAACAGTCTAATCAAGTATGCACTCATGGTTCTGTGGATCATTGATCCTCAGCATGTGATGAAGATTCATGATGTCCGATCCAAAACTATCCCTTATTGATCACCCTACACTTGATTCCTGAGAAGGTGGGGTACTTGTCCCGAAAGGGGCGGCCCCACCTATCCGCGGCCTTTCCTGTTAAATCACTATAGATACCCTGTGGATGGACAGAAAAGTAATAAATACAATACCTATAGCCTTTGAATAAACAGATGAAAGTTACAAAAGACTCCAAAAACTGAGCCTATATAGGACTGACTAGGTTTGGATCCATATTGTTGGATCTATCCAGCCCCACTGTAGTGTGTTAAATATATAGACTCAGCTTTCTGAGTCTTTTCTAACTATCATCCGTTTATTCAAGGGCTATTGGTATTGTATTTATTACTTTTCTTTCCATCCACAGGGTATCTATAGTGATTTAACAGGGAAAGCCACCAATAGGTGGGGCCGCCCCTTTTGGGGCGACTAACCCGCCTTCTCAGGAATCAAGTGTAGGGTGAGCAATAAGAGATAGTTTTTAGTTGGACATAAAGAATCTTCATCGCCTGCTGAGGATCAATGATCCACAGAACCGTGAGTGCACACTTGATTCAACTGTTCAACTGTGTGTATGTGTTTTTTGCTTCCCTGTTATTGTTTCTAACCGTATGTGGATATTAACCCATTTGGGCCAATTGTTGGTCTCTATGACCCGTCACATTTTGATGATTAATTAATTAAATGATTAAAGAGATATTTAATGTTCTGTGACTGGAAATAATACTTCAAAAATATTAGATAAACATGACAACTTCCCAACACCTCCCACCATTAACATGACTAAGGGCATTCACCAAGGTCAAAAAAGGTTTTCTGTGACCTGGCAGAGGACATGATTTTGAGGACCATCCTTTATCCTCTGTCCTGTTGCATCTAGGTGAGGGTTGTTGGTTTCATTCCTGACTATTCTACTGCTCCAAATGTGCTACTGCCACCAAACCATAGGCACCTACAAATGTATAGAGGAATTCAATATGTAGATTATAGTTGCACATGATGTAATAAAACACCTACTCAAACAATCACACTGAATAGCAAAATAATTTTAATTTATTGAGGGAATATCTAAGATAAACCATACATAACTATAATAAAACAAAATGTTGGGGTAACATGTTTTCTCCTGATGCTCTCCCCTCACAGCAAGGGGTTTTCCTTTCGGGCTGTTCACAGAGTAACAGGCAGCTTCAATCCATTTTTTCTGGTTGTGGTGGGTTATAGCATTGATTAGAAAATCATCTCTGCTATTGCTAGCTGAGCCTGTTATGGTGACATGACTGCAGGAGATTTAATCTAGTAACCAAAGCTACAGACCTTGAAAAAGTGAAAATAAATGTTTTTCAAAGGTAAACAATTTAATCTTGTTAGAGATAAAGACTGTGCTCCATCCAGCCATGGTGACGTTACTCCCTGCTCTCTGTCTAATCAGGAAGGGAGATATGGCTGTTAACTGAGAGATACTTGTGTGTACTCAGAGCAGATAAATCTCTCATATCTCCTGACAGAGCAATATCAAATCAGCAGTGTATTTAGAAAAAGTCTCCATTTACCTTTCCTGACATGTTGAAAGCTAATCATTGTAGCTTCAACATGTTCACATTACGTATGTCTGGGTTTGAGTAGTATTATGGTGATCTGTTTTAGATGTTAATGTATTTTTTGGTAACATTTTGGTTTATTTCTTCAGGAATTTTGTAACATCAGTGTTTTGGCACTTTTGCACGGGCAATTTGCAGTTTTATATTTTATATATATTTTATCTTGGATATTCCCTCACTAAAATTAATTATTTTATTATTTGATGTTCTAGTTTTTGAGTAGGTGCTTTTTTGCTACCAAACAATGACTTTTCTATGGAATGACCAGGAAAGTCTATCTTTCCATGTTAAGAGTGAAATCTAGCTAGCAACCAACTTATTAGGATCCAAATCTCCAGTTACCAATGCAACAGGCATCAAGATCTAATAGGCTTTTTGTGAATCATCTGAAAAAATAGACTTTAGTGATATATGATTTGGGTAAAGTCACCTCCGTGACGTTTGGGGCCCCTTGGCCATTTAAAATGTGGAATTTTATGTTTTGGGTTCCCTGGTGGGCCAATCCAATCCTGTTTGGGCACCAATCTTAAAGGGGTTGTCTCGCCACGCTGTTTCACAGAGCAACAAACAGCTTTAGATTCATGCATCCGGTCTCTTCCTGGTCAGGCTGTGGGTGTTTTAAAGCAGTGATTATCATTTCAGCTCCGTATTCACAGCTTTTCTAATTGCACTGACATGAGAGTCGGAGATGTGATCTATAGCGCAGAGAGCTTTAGATCTCAAAGTAAACAAAAATAATTAGTTTCCTTTGTTTGTTAGAGAAAACACATGTTTTCAAGCTGCCCGGGGTCCGTGTGCCCACTTGTAGTGTTCCCCCCTCTCAGATAAAGGCAAAAAAGCAGGGGAAGGGGGGCAGGACGGTAACCCGGAAAAACCCTTGTGATCAGAGCAGATAAATTCTCTTATTCCTCAACAAAGCAAAAAAGAAAGCTGTATTTGGAAAAACTTTCTTTACCATTCGCAAAAAAAGTTGAAAGCTAATCTTTTTAGTGTGCAACCCTTTAAAATGACTTAGCTGTTTTGCTAAGCCCAACTTACCTGTGTGAGGAGCAGGGGGAAAAAACCTTTTTTTTCTAAACAAAATCTCAATTATTTTTTAAATTTACTTGTTTTTTAATTTTTAATCTTTGGGGCCCCATGTATAAACCTGTTTAGGTCTAAAACTCACTTTTTTGCCCATATTAACCTATGGGCAAAAGAGTGAGTTTTAGACCTAAACAGGTTCATACATGTGGCCCTTAGTCTCTTGTATAATTATATTGAATGTTCAAAGACTAATTGTGGCCAAAGTACATGTCACCATCTATCAACTATAAATCCCATACTGAGAAAAGTCCAGACATTAGGAATGGTCCTGCTCATACAAAGCGGTTTCTACACTGGGAGGCAGAGAATGTGCTCTGGTGCTCCTGTCTTGCTTATGGGCTCTGTCTGGTATTTGCTTTTTAGGTAAACTTGGCTGAGCCACAATTCTAGACACAGCCCGTGAACAAGAGTTGTACTTTTTCTCTGCAACAGCTGAGATGTTTTTCTAAACTCCTGCGACTCCTTTAATATAAAATGCTACAGATAAATGATAATGTGGCTTTATTTGTGTTTTTTCTAATGTAATACGGCATTTGAGACGATGTGTCCTTTATGCATCCCATAAGCTTAAAAGAGTTTGTCTCACTACACTGATTCATCTTACCTCAGTCCTGTTTTCTTGGTTTTATTTTGAATTCAGGGGCGTGTTTACTGGCTTCTACTAGGCTGCAGTAGAAGCCAGGTCTGTAGCTATAGCAACCAGTGCTGGCAGCCTATCAGGAGAGATCAAACAGGTCTGTAGCTATAGCGACCTGAGGAGCTGATGCAGCCCATACAAGAGGGGATATCTAGGAATAGGTAGGACACTGCTAATGGACACATATTGCAAAGTGACTTGTTTTTACAAGATCTTTAACATAAAAAGCAGCAATCCTTGTAGTGAGACAACCCCTTTAAGTCAACTTTAAAGAATGCCTAACATTTTAAAAACTTTTGACATGTGACATATCTGAAGTTCTGATTAGTAGGGGTCCGCATGCTGAGACCCTCACTGACTGTTAAAATGAAGGAGAGAGATTCTCAGCTTGTTTCTGAACACTTTTGCTAGACTTTCAGAGCCAAGCTTGGGCACATGGATTCACTGGAACCTTATTTGATTTTCTATGAATCTGTACACTGCGAGCTCAGCTCTCTTGTGACAGACACTCAGAAATAAAGGGTTACATTGCTTAAACAGGTGGTCCTTTTTAGTGCTCTAGGTCGGCTCAGAAAATGGAGAGGGCAGCACATGTGGCCGTCCTCCCCATTCATTTCTACGCAAGTGTAATTTGCTGTATTCGGAACTCTAATAGAAACGAATGGGGAGGATGGCCGCATACGCTGCCCTAGCTACGAGCCGACATGCAGCGCCAAAAAGCGTTAATGGGGACACACCGTTAAATTCACTCTTCTGTTCCTTCCATTTAATGACTGCTGGGCGTCTCTGCACCTAGACCTCCAACAATCAAAACTTCTGACATGTCAATACGACATATCAAAAATTGCAAAAAAGTTATAGGTATCCTTCAAGACCAGATGACAAAACTATGACCCATACTTTGGACACATCACGCGAAGGAAAAGATTGTTAGGAAAAGAGATTATGCTTGGCAAGGTAAATGAAAATGAGTTGGATTAACACAATAGAAAAAGATATGGAGGCCAACATCTCTGTAGTTACAGCCAAACTGAAAAATGATAACAGTTCAGGACAACGATCCACATAGTTGCTATGAGTTCAAATCAACTTGATCGTTGTGGACTGCAGAGTCCATGAAGTTTATATAAATCCTCCTCCCCCTTCTTATAGATCTACTGCTGGCCTAACCCTTCGGGGCAACTTTTCCTCCCACCGCCACCCTATTCCAACTCCAATTAACGACAGGAGAACAAGGTTGGATTAAACTGGACACAGCAGCCATTTTATTAACAAAGTACAAAACATAAAAAATTTCTTGTTTAGAAATATAATAAAAATATATAAATATAAATATCTGTAAAAATGTACAGAATAATAATACCACTAGTAACCAGTACTGAAAGTAACCAAACAAACAACCATCCATATCCAAATGTTCCATCCAAATACTCTCCACAATTGGGGCTGAGGTCTTTGGAGCTAAAAGATCTGGGGACCCAAATAGATATAGTTTCGACCATTACCCCCAGTTGTACCCACTTGCTCGGGGGCACCAAAAGCCATACATCTGGCTCCACTGTTTCTGACTCCCAGGGACCTTACCCTGCAAGAGCCCCACCTTTCCTAGAAAAAAACAAATCCACCATTAACTGAGGGAATCATCTTCCTTATGACTACCTCACACCAATTTCTTCCACCAACTCCAAGGACCCCTACCACCAAAGGCCACCATGACACTGCAAAGCCATTAAAAAAACAAAAAACAAATGAAAGACTCCCCAACTAACCACTAACATACAATCCCAAATCCAGGGTGGGAGGGCGGGTCTCCTGAGCCATGCCGACTGATCACCGCAACCCAGGGGAGATTCCCTTAACACATCCCACGAGCTCGGCCCACAGGCCAGCATGATGTGCACTCAGGAGCTCTATAGAACAGGGAGCCCATATGGCTTCATACTCAGGCGCTCTATATGACAGGGAGCCCATTTGGCTTCATACTCAGGAGCTCAATATGACAGGGAGCCCATATGGCTTCATACCCAGGAGCGCTATAGGACAGGGAACCCATATGGCTTCATACTCAGGAGCTCTATAGGACAAGGAGGCCATATGGCTTCATACTCAGGAGCTCTATATGACAGGGAGCCAATGGCTTCATACTCAGGAGCTCATAGGCAGGGAGCCCATATGGCTTCATACTCAGGAGCTCTATAGAACAGGGACCATATGGCTTCATACCCGGGAGGTCTGTAGGACATGGAGCCCATATGACTTCATATTCAGGAACTCTATAGGACAAGGAGCCCATATGGCTTCATATTCAGGAGCTCTATAGGACAGGGATCCCATATGGCTTCATACTCAGGAGCTCTATAGGACAGGGAGCCCACATGACTTTATACTCAGGAGCTCTATAGGACAGGGAACCCATATGGCTTCATACTCAGGAGCTCTATAGGACAGGGAAGCCCACATGACTTTATACTCAGTGACCTCACTTAGGACTGGGCAAAAGCCCATATGGTCTCATTTACTCCAGGAGCTCCAATGGACAGGGAGCCCATTGGCTTAAATACATCAGGAGCTTCTTAGACTGCGACCAATATTGCTTCTACCAGGAACTCTAAGGACCTGAGCCACAATAGGACTTCATACTCAGGAGCTCTATAGGAACAAGAAGACCCCAATATGCTTTCATACACCAGGGACGCTATAGGACAGGGAACCCATATGGTTTCATATCCAGGAGCGCTATAGGACAGGGAACCCATATGGCTTCATACTCAGGAGCTCTATAGGACAAGGAGCCCATATGGCTTCATACTGAGGAGCTCTATAGGATAGGGATCCCATATGGCTTCATACTCAGGAGCTCTATAGGACAGGGATCCCTTATGGCTTTATACTCAGGAGCTCAATAGGACAGGAAGCCCATATGACTTCATACCTGGGAGGTCTGTAGGACATGGAGCCCATATGACTTCATATTCAGGAACTCTATAGGACAAGGAGCCCATATGGTTTCATACCCAGGAGCTGTATATGACAGGGAGCCCATATGGCTTCATATTCAGGAACTCTATAGGACAGGGAGCCCACATGACTTTATACTCAGGAGCTCTATAGGACAGGGAGCCCATATGGCTTCATACTCAGGAGCTCTATAGGACTGGGAGCCCATATGGCTTCATACTCAGGAGCTCTATAGGACTGGGAGCCCATATAGCTTCATATTCAGGAACTCTATAGGACAGGGAGCCCACATGACTTTATACTCAGGAGCTCTATAGGACAGGGAGCCCATATGGCTTCATACTCAGGAGCTCTATAGGATAGGGAGCCCATATGGCTTCATACTCAGGAGCTCTATAGGACTGGGAGCCATATGGCTTCATACTCAGGAGCTCATTAGGACAGGGAGCCCATATGGCTTCATACTCAGGCGCTCTCTAGGACTGGGAGCCCATATGGCTTCATACTCAGGAGCTCTATAGGACTGGGAGCCCATATGACTTCATACCCAGGAGCTCTATAGGACATGAAGCCCATATGGTTTCATACCCAGGAGCGCTATAGGACAGGGAAACCCATATGGCTTCATACTCAGGAGCTCTATAGGACAAGGAGCCCATATGGCTTCATACTGAGGAGCTCTATAGGACAGGGAGCCCATATGGCTTCATACTCAGGAGCTCAATAGGACAGGGAGCCCATATGGCTTCATACGCAGGCGCGCGATAGGACAGGGAGCCCATATGGCTTCATACTGAGGAGCTCTATAGGACTGGGAGCCCATATGGCTTCATACTGAGGAGCTCTATAGGACTGGGAGCCCATATGACTTCATACCCAGGAGCTCTCTAGGACAGGGAACCCATATGGCTTCATACTCAGGAGCTCTATAGGACAAGGAGCCCATATGACTTCAGACCCAGGAGCTCTATAGGACATGGAGCCCATATGGCTTCATACTCAGGAGCTCTATAGGACAGGGAGCCCATATGGCTTCATACTCAGGAGCTCTATAGGACATGGAGCCCATATGACTTCATATTCAGGAACTCTATAGGACAGGGAGCCCATATGGCTTCATACTCAGGAGCTCTACAGGATAGGGAGCCCACATGGCTTCATACTCAGGCGCTCTATAGGATAGGGAACCCATATGGCTTCATACTCAGGAGCTCTATAGGACAAGGAGCCCATATGGCTTCATACTGAGGAGCTCTATAGGACAGGAAGCCCATATAACTTCATACCCGGGAGGTCTGTAGGACATGGAGCCCATATGACTTCATATTCAGGAACTCTATAGGACAAGGAGCCCATATGGTTTCATACCCAGGAGCTCTATATGACAGGGAGCCCATATGGCTTCATACTCAGGAACTCTATAGGACAGGGAGCCCACATGACTTTATACTCAGGAGCTCTATAGGACAGGGAGCCCATATGGCTTCATACTCAGGAGCTCATAGGACAGGGAGCCCATATGGCTTCATACTCAGGAGCTCTATAGGACTGGGAGCCCATATGGCTTCATACTCAGGAGCTCTATAGGACTGGGAGCCCATATGACTTCATACCCAGGAGCTCTATAGGACAGGGAACCCATATGGCTTCATACTCAGGAGCTCTATAGGACCAGGAGCCCATATGGCTTCATACTGAGGAGCTCTATAGGACAGGGAGCCCATATGGCTTCATACTCAGGAGCTCAATAGGACAGGGAGCCCATATGGCTTCATACTCAGGAGCTCAATAGGACAGGGAGCCCATATGGCTTCATACTCAGGAGCTCTATAGGACATGGAGCCCATATGGCTTCATACTGAGGAGCTCTATAGGACAGGGAGCCCATATGACTTCATACCCAGGAGCTCTATAGGACAGGGAGCCATATGGCTTCATACTCAGGAGCTCTATAGGACTAGGAAAATATGACTTCATACCCAGGAGCTCTATAGGACAGGGAGCCGAGATGGCTTCATACTCAGGAGCTCTATAGGACAGGGAGCCCATATGGCTTCATACTCAGGAGCTCTATAGGACATGGAGCCCATATGACTTCATATTCAGGAACTCTATAGGACAGGGAGCCCATTTGTCTTCATACTCATGATCTATATAGGATAGGGAGCCCAAATGGCTTCATACTCAGGAGCTCTATAGGACAGGGAACCCTTATGGCTTTATACTCAGGAGCTCTATAAGACAGGGAGCCCATATGGCTTCATACTCAGGAGCTCTATAGGATAAGGAACCCTTATGGCTTCATACTCAGGAGCTCTATAGGACAGGGAGCCCATATGGCTTCATACCCAGGAGCTCTATAGGATAGGGAGTCCATATGGCTTCATACTCGGGAGCTCTATAGGACATGGAGCACATATGGTTTCATACTCGGGAGCTCTATAGGACAGGGAACCCATATGGCTTCATACTCAGGAGCTCTATAGGACAAGGAGCCCATATGGCTCCATACTCAGGAGCTCTATAGGACAGGGAGCCCATATGGCTTCATACTCAGGAGCTCTATAGGACAGGGAGCCCATATGGCTTCATACTCAGGAGCTCTATAGGACAGGGAGCCCATATGGCTCCATACTCAGGAACTCTATAGGATGGGGAGCCCACATGGCTTCATACTCAGGAGGTCTATAGGACAGGGAGCCCATATGGCTTCATACTCAGGAGCTCTATAGGATAGGGAACCCATATGGCTTCATACTCAGGAGCTCTATAGGACAGGAAGCCCATATGGCTTCATACCCAGGAGCTTTATAGGATAGGGAGTCCATATGGCTTCATACGCGGGAACTCTATAGGACATGGAGCCCATATGGTTTCATAGGAGCTCTATAGGACTAGGAAAATATGAGCCCATATGGCTCCATACTCAGGAGCTCTATAGGACATGGAGCCCATATGGTTTCATACTCAGGAGCTCTATAGGACAAGGAGCCCATATGGCTCCATACTCATGAGCTCTATAGGACTAGGAAAATATGACTTCATACCCAGGAGCTCTATAGGACAGGGAGCCCATATGGCTTCATACTCAGGAGCTCTATAGGACAGGGAGCCCATATGACTTCATATTCAGGAACTCTTTAGGACAGAGAGCCCATATGGCTTCATACTCAGGAGGTCTATAGGTCAGGGATCCCATATGGTTTCATACTCAGGAGCTCTATAGGACAAGGAGCCCATATGGCTCCATACTCAGGAACTCTATAGGACATGGAGCCCATATGGTTTCATACTCAGGAGCTCTTTAGGACAGAGAGCCCATATGGCTTCATACTCAGGAACTCTATAGGACTGTGAGCCCATATGACTTCATATTAAGGAACTCTATAGGACAGTCTCCATACACTGGGCTCTGACGTTTGCATCAGCCCTAAGGCTCCTACAAGTCTCTAATCTCTGGTATGTGACCTCAGTAATTAGTTGAGTCATGGCTGCATTAGCTGAATAAAAAGATTATTTCAGTTATTGAAGCGTGTTATACAATGGATAGAAGGACAGAACAGAGACTGTTTCATGTAAAATGGAAGACAATAGAGATTGCTGGAGTGTATGAACATCACCCAGATCACAAATTACCTTTGAGTCATTAATGTTTGGTTTCCATAGAGTGATAATACACACAAATGCTCCATTGTTTTTCTTGCTAAGTAACATAGAGATTAAGCGATCAGCAATTCAGTTACTAAAGTCTATGACTCCTGGCTATTTTTTTTCAGTGCAAACTGCAATCCAAAAAGTTTTAGAATTAAAAAACTTGCCAGCTTCTTTTTTTAATCCAAAAAACGGTGCCACACCCAGGGGCATAGCTATAGTGGGTGCAGCTACTGGGCCCTGTAGCCCTTTTGCCACAATAAGACATCACTATTGTAAATGACACATAGTAGCTGGGGGCCCCGCTACATTTTCTGCATTAGGGCCCATAAGCTTCCAATTACGCCTTTGGTCACACCCGTCCACAATTTTTGTGATATTGCAGCTCAGCCCTATTGACTTTAATGTGATGGAGCTGAACTGCACAATCCATGGACAGGGGTAATGCTGGTTATCGAACAAAGCAGCCAAGTTATTCTAATTCTCTTCATAGTATTTAAACTAAATGTATAAGAAGAAGACTGTATGGAGGAATGAAATGAAATGGCAGGATATAAATGACTGTTATAGATATATTGAGTATCAGGGCCACTTGCGACCCCAATGCAAGAACTGTAACCAGGCCCTCCTGTTCCATGTGGCAATTTCTATAATGGTAAAGCAGAAGAGCCTATGGGCCCTATCAGGCACTGGGTTTCAAATGCAACTGCTACTTCTGCAAAATATATTGCTACAACCTAAGATGATGTCCATCAATGGAGTCCACCATTAATTGTCTGTGGGATAAATTACCTTATGTAGAGTTTGTCATTCAAGTAGTTGATCAGTTTAGTTTCAAATTAATCCTTAAAGGGATTTTCTCACCACAATGATTCACTGTTAACATGTAGGGAAAGGTAAATGAAGACTATTACCATATACATTGCTGTTTTGATTTTGCTTTGTTCAAGATTTTACCCTGTTTCCCCAAAAATAAGACATCCCCCGAAAATAAGACATAGTACATTTTTTTATGCAATTCAGAATTTGGCTGCTTATGCTGATGTTTGTGATGAAATCACTACAGTATATTATTAAATGTTGATTTCTTTTGTTCAACAATAAATGTGAATTCTTGTTCATGGAAAAATAAGACATCCCCTAAAAATAAGTCTTCGCTCGTCTTTAGGAGCAAAAATGAATATAAGACACTGTCTTAATTTCAGGGAAACAGGGTGTCTACTGCTAGTGTACACAAGCTTTTTTGGGTTACCGACCAACTCTTTCTTATCTATCTTATTGCTCCATGCTGATTCAATCCCTGCTGAGTCTTATATTCAGTCTTATAGCATAGCTGATATGCCAAGCACTACTGTAGAACAACCCACAGCCTTACCAGGAAGTGTGAGTCTAAAGCTGGCTGTGACTCTGTGAAACAGCATGGCGAGACAACCCATTTAATCCTAATCTTAACCAACGATGTCATCTAGGTCCCTGGCCCATGCAAGACGATGATGCCTGTGCCTGGTCATGTGGTCAGGTTGTCTAGCTCACAGACCACTGTGATGTAAACGGTTACGGATGGTCTAACGTGACACCTCCCTTAAACATGCCTGAAGTTGTGCGGCACTCATCATCTGGTTCCGCAGGGCATTGATTACAATGAAGCGATCATCAGTGTGTGATGGATCCACGTCTTTGCCTTTCTGTGACTCTTCCAGTCTATCTATTACAACCTGCTAATAACAGTCTGTGACAATCTAAGCTCAGTGGCCACTTCCGTCTGAGAGCATCCTACTTGAAGCGAGATACTGTTGATCAATTGTAAGATGTTGTCTTGGTTTCATGATGTCAAAATGTGAACAGTAGGATGAGGAGGACTGTTTAAATCCCAATTGAAATTGATCCCCTAATTTTCTGGGGTGATTCAGGGATCAAACACTAGTTATTCTGCCATTAAGCTCCTTGTTAGAGATCAGCAAGTTGTGCGAAAAATACGGAAACATTGAACAGTTGGACATGTGCATCTAAAGTAAAGTTAGTTAAGTTAGTTCATTTAAAAAAAATTATATTAATTCTAACATTTCAATCAAAAGCCAAATCTCCATAACTTTTTGTGAGTAGTATATAAGAAGACTGCACTGGTGCTGTTACAGCCTGCAGCTATCTTCTCAGCTCTGTGTCTTTGATCTTGTAGCCTTCTCAGGACATGGATCTGGGCCGAGCCATCTGTAGGCATCAATGTTCCTGCCAACTGGACTCTTATCGATGAGAACAAACACTTGGACACCACTAACTTCTCTCTGAGCCAACCCAACTACTGGCACCACTTGTTATCAACCACCATTAAATTGACTTCTGTCCAATCTAATATTGTCCCTAAAGGAAAATTCCACTTTTGCACAGATTAGCCTGCGATCCTTGTATTCTTATTCATTCTGACTCATTATTCAGAAATGAGGAATCATCGTCACTGAAGTTTACTCAGCTATAAAATCCACCCACACTTTCTAGAAATTCACAAACAAAAACTTTAACAGACTTTTCCCTGGAGAACTTTTGGAAACTGAAAATGACAAAAAAACTTCATAATTAATAAAAATCAGCAATAAATAAAGTTAATTTATACAAGTGAATAATTCATTGCTGTAGCTACATAATACATAATTATCACTCCTAATAAAATAAATCAAATTTTAAAATTTAAAAATTTAAACCCCCTTAAAAGGACTAAAAGTTTACTTTTTTTTGAAATTTTGTAAATAACTTTTTTTCCCCCAATTTTTTTGGGTTCTGTTTTTGGGCCTTTTTGGGAAATTTTATTTTTCCCCTTCCCTAAAAAGTTAAAGCGTAAAAAATTAAATTATGTTATATTTTAATAGTCTGTTTTTTCGGATGCGGCGATACCAAATATGGGGTAAAATATTTTTTTTTCCCTTTTTAAAATTGGAAAAAATGGGGATTTGAATGTACAATTTTAGTTTTTAGTTTTTTACACTTTTAAACTTTTTTTTTTACTTTAATTTTGAGTCCCCCCTAGGATGCTTTGCCACTAGGGGGCACAATCATTTGTTCAGCCCTTTTCATTGGGATTACATAATCCTTTTGAGTCTTGAGTCTTATCTTTTTTTGGCCCCTATTTAAATACCTTGTACATTTAAAATAAACCCGCTCGGTTTTCCAAACGTTTTTGTAATTAAAGTTTGAATTTTTTTTTTTTGAAGGTTTGACCTATTTTTTGGGATTGCCCATCAAAAAAATAAACTGTTGGTGATTCTGTGGCTGGCTGCTTTGGGGCCAGGGTGAGGAAAGGGTTTAGTAACCAGAAAAAAATTTTGTACTCTAAGAGGAGAAAAAACTTTTTTATCTTCTTTAAACCCAAAACAAAAAAGAACAGCAATGTATTTAGTTAAAAAGTCTTCATTACCTTTTTCCCAAAAAGTAAAAGCCAATCTTTTTGGTGAAAAAAACCCCCCCTTTAAATGTTCGATGGTGGTCTCAGATATCGCCCCCCCCCGAAACAAACTTTGACTTTTGAAATATTTTATGCGAGGATAGTGGGAATTTTATTTCATGAGTAGAGTAATTTCCCCAAAGGGGTTTAATTTTTATGGGGGCCCCTTTAAAAAAAAGGGCATGAATGGCAACCCCGGTAAAGTTGGTGGGGTGTTGTAGCCCCCTTGGAGTGAAATGGAAACTGCTAGTGGGGCCCGGAAACCCCCTTCGTCCGGTTTGGTTTTAAAACAGCGGTTTTTCTGTCCTTCAGTTAAAAACCCCACAAAACCCCCTTTCCTTGAAGCACCTTACCGATAAATACTTTGGGGGGGGGCCAAAATTCCCCCGTTTAGTTTTCCCAGACACAGATGACTTTCTGTTATTTAGAAGGCCCTCCCCCACTTTAAATTCCAATACAAAACCTTGATTATCCACACTTGAAGTTGGCCCCATTAAACCGTTCCGCGGGTTTCCAAATTTTGCCGGTTTTTAATTTAAAATTTCCTTTTAATTTTTTTCCAATTTTTTAAAAAAACAAAAAAACATAATAAAAGAGTTTATAAACCAAAATGTTTTTTAAAAAAAACCCTTTAAGTAAAGGGGACTAATTTTTTAGGTGGGCTATAGTAAGTTTTAAAAAACAGGAGGGGGTCTTGTATTTTTTTCCCGGGTGATTTAGAAAGGGGAAAAAAATCTGCTTTGAAACTTTCGCTCTTTTTTTTTAATTAAAATTTGGTTTTTATAATTATCAAAACTCAAAAAATTTTGTTTTTAGTTTTTCTATTGTTTTACCTCTGGGGTTTTTCCCCCCCTTTGGGGAGAATGGGAAACAAATTTAATAAAATTGCCGTTTTTTTTCCCATTCCTTTTGTCAGTTGGTTAATTTTCTTTCATAGTCTGGGCGCTTTGAAACAGGAATTGGACCAAAATGTCAAAATTGTTTTTAAAAGGAAAAATATCCCAAAGACAAAAAGGGAAAAAAAAAGGGAAAACCCCTTGGGCAGATAATTTTTTTAAAAACCTCAAACGAAGGGGGCCCGGGAAGTAAATGCAAAAGGGTTTTTGGTCCTAAAACAAAAGGGTTTTTTTTACCCCCTTTTAAAATTACTTTTTCTGCAAAAAGACGGGTCTATTTTATTTTTTGGGGGGGCTTCTGGGCATTGCGCTCTGAGGCTGGATTTTTTCCTATTTTCTTTGCGAAATCGCTCGACTCAGGTCAGATTGGTAGGTGAACATTTGTGAATAGCCATTTTTTCAAGCTATGCCACGATTCTCAATGAAATTAGGTCTGGGACTGTGGACTGGGCCATTGTAACCTATGAATATGCGTGTTGTAAACCCTGCCATTGATGTTTGGCTGTGATTTTAGGGTCATTGTCCTGTGGAAGGATGATCCCAGCCCCTAGTCTCTGCAGCCTCTAACAGGTTTTCCTTCACAATTGCCCTCTATTTAATTCCATCCATCTTTCTATCAACTCTGGGCAGCTTCCTAGTCCCTGCTGAAGCAAAGCCTCCTCCCAGCATGATGCTACACCCACCAAATATCATGATGAGGGTGGTTCAGGAATATGGGCATCGTTTCCTCTGCACATAGCATTTGACATTTTGGTGTCATCTGAGCAGAGCCCCTACTGCCACATGCTTGCTGTGTCCACTACATGGCTTTTTGCAGACTGCAAACAGGACTTCTTATGGTTTAATTTCAAGAAGGGCTTTCTTCTCATCACTCTTCTTTAACCCCTTAAAAGGAACCTGTCACATAGATTATGCCCCCCTTGCTGAGTGCAGCACAAACTAGTGACAGACCTGCTGTTCCCAGCACTGTGCCCCTTATTCTGTAAGATGCTGGAGTTTTAGAGCATTTACACCTTAAATCTTATTCATGAGCAGTATTAGTCCACCCACCAAAGGCTAGCCGCCCATCGACGTTATTACCATGTTATCTACCGATTCAAAGTAATGGTTTAGTCAGTTGTGATGGGCGGGGCTAGCCTCCGATTGGCCGGGTTGAAAAAAAACTGACTCTTTGACGGACTTTCGAATGACTCTTTTAGCTGATTAAAACTGCAGATTTAAGCATTAGATACACGGAAAACTCTGCATCTTTACAGGAATAAGGGACACAGTGCTGGAAACAGAATGTCTGACACTAGCTTGTGCTGCCCTCAGCAAGGGGGGCATAACCTAGGTGACAGGTTCTCTTTAAGCCCCACGCCTGAAAAGTAGTTAATGACCAGAACATATTTTTAGTTTTTGCCTCCTTGCGTTTCAACAGTTGTAACTTTTTTATTTTTTCAATGAAACAGTTGGATGAGGCCTCATTTTATTCGAGACAAGTTGTACTTTATGGGGGAATAGTTTAAGTTCACTTATAAATAATTGCAGAATTTTGTAAAGATATTTTTTTATTTTTTTTTTTACACCATTCACATTTCGCACTTAATAAATAACTTGTTAGATTAATTCTACAGGTCATTACGGTCGTGTGGATACCTAATATGTGTAGATTTTTATTGTGTAATATATGCACAATTGTATTTTAAATATTTATTTTTTATTTATTATTTATTTTTTTATTTATTTTTTTACACTTTTTATGTTATTTACTTTTTTTTTTTTTTAAATCCCATGAAGGCAGAACTGTTTTACTTTTTTTTTTTTTTACACTTATGTATTAGCATATTCATATATGCTAATACATTATAATCTGTGTCAGTCTGCTCTGATCGCTGGCTTGTTACACAGACAGCCCTGGGGCTACTCTAGGTGCCCAGGGCTGACTGTGCAGCCGTTCCCCAGGCTCTGTCGGGTCATCGGGTGTTCCGATCACCCGACAGAGCAGGGAAACCCTTTGATTGCGCTGCTGTGAGGATCCGCCGCAATCAAAGGTTTAAAGCACCAGGGTGCGGGGGTTCCCCCACTTCCTGGTGCTCGCATGAGATGCTCTGGGATCAGGGCTGTGTAGTACAGCCCCGATCCCAGCGCTGCTGCGGCGCCCGGAGCCGCAAACTCCGATGTCTGCAGCGACGTCAAAAGACGGTGGGCGGTCGTTAAGGAGTTAAAGGTCAGATTTGTGGAGAACACAACGAATAGTTGTCCTTCTGATAGATTCTTTCACCTGAGCTGTGGATCTCTGCAGCTCCTCCAGAACAATCTTGGGCCTTTTGGATGCTTCTTTAATTATTGCTCTCCTTGTCCGGGCTGTCAGTTTAGGTGGACGGCCATAGGTTAGCAGTTGTGCCATACTCCTCCCATTTATGGATAATAGATTGAAGAGTTCCCCATGAGATGTTCAGAGCTTGGACTATTACTTTAAAACCTTACACTGCAATACACTTTGTTATAACTTTATCCCAGAGCTTTCTGCTGTGTTCCTTGGTTTTCATGATTTTGTTTTTTCACATGTTCTCTGAGGCCTTCACAAAACAGCAGTAGTTATACTAAGGCGATGTTCACACGGCTTATTTCAGAACGTATTTACGTCGGATTTCCGACCGTAAATACGTTCCGAAATCAGTTGAAAATCAGTTGCAAATAAGTGTCACTAAGTGTGGCACGTATTTCGCGATGGATTTACAATCCCCATTCATTATATGTGGTGAATCCGTCGCGAAATCCGGCCCAATAATTGACATGCACATTGTTTTTCCGGCCGTATTGCGGCCGCAAATCCGCGGCGGAAATATGGCACAGAAATACTTGTCTTCTGAATGACGACACGTACTTCCCATTAAAAGCAATATTAAATGGCCTGCCACTTATTTCAGACTGATTTCGGAACGTATTTACGATCGGTAATCCGACCATAAATACGTTCTGAAATAAGCCATGTGAACGAGCCCTAAGAATAAATTACTTACAGAAATACTCTATTTACTAATTAGGTAACTTCTAAAGGCAATTGGTCACACTGGATTTAAGGATATCAGAGTACAGGGGGCTGAATACATATGCACACCACACATTTTAATTTTTTTAATTTGCCAAAAATTGGAAGAGCTTGTATCATTTTCTTTACACTTCACAAACACTTGCTACTTGCTGTTGCTCTATCACATAAAATATTGATAAAACACATTTGAGTTTGTGGTTGTAATGCTTAAAAATGAAGAAAAGTTCAAGGGATAGGAAGACTTGCAACCCACTATATAGGGAGAGAGCTGTCAGAGAGCAGAGAGAAGCCAAACATCAAATTCATCTCTCCCGGCCGCAGAGGCTTCCATCCTTACATGGTCTAACTTCAATGTTTTTTTTTACCCTGAAACCCACTTGGTTGGGAATCCTGTGTCATTCGGGCAGCAAAAAGTAGCTGAAAGGTTCCCTTTAATAGTAATGTATTTGGATATTTTCAGGAGAATAACATAGGTAATGAATCACTGCAGAGTATTTCAAATGAAAACAAGTCGCTACTTAAAGGGGTTGTCTCATCTCAAAGTTTCATAGGATGCATGAATGAAATAATGCTGCTTTGCTCTGTCACTTCCTGGTCAAGCTGTCTGTAATTAGCATATGAGCTACGTGTATTCAGACTTCTGCTAATTAGATAAATCTCATGCTGTCAGGACCAGGAAAGCTTCTGAGTTAAAGTAAACAGTAGTAATTACTGGCTTTTGTCTGAAAGATCAGATAACACACAAGCTCTCACTGTCCAGAGTTCTGTGCTGTGGGATAAAGTCACTCCCTGCTATCAGATAGAACAAACAGCAGGGAGGGAGAAGTACACAGGTCGGTCACCTGGGAAACTAGAAAGCTCTCAGAAGGTGATAAAAATCACTTGTAGTTCCTCAACAAAAAATAATGAACAACGCAATATATTTGGAAAATGTCTTCATTTAGTGTTCCCTACATGTTGAAAGCTAATCTTTGTAGCGTGACAACCCCTTTAATCTAATCACAGCATTGAAAAAGGTAAATGACCTAAAACTTTACCTTAAATAAATATTTTTTCTCTAAATTTTTCAAACTACATAACTAGTGTGAGCGATTCTTTGACTCGACAGGGTCGAGGGTCGATATGACCAATCGACAAATATGTAGGGGGTGGTATTTTATGAAAAAAAAATGACCATTAAAGTCTAGGGGGAGAGCAACAACACCTTCCTTTTTACAACCCAAACGGGCTGGAGAAGCTGGAATTAAATCCAAACTCAAAGGGTTTGGGGCTCACTTACAACACCTTAGGTTTAAAAAAGCCCAAAAAAAAGTCACAGACCATCACTCCCCCTGCGTACCACAGCATACCCTTTAAACCGCTGACCACAAATTAAAAAGGCCAAAGGCAGTATTATTTAACCATAAAATTTACTTGAACTGACATTGACATACCTTTCCGGGGCCACAGCTGACCCCAAACCTATGCCCCCAAATTTAAAAAGGCCCAAAAAAGGGTCTTTCAACCACCTTTTATGAACTGGACTTACATATCTGTCCGGGGCCACACAGAGCCCCAAACCTAAATGCCCCCCAGTTTTTGTCCCCGTGACTGGGGACGGGGAGGTAAGACTGCGGATGCATTGCATTAACCCTGAAAAAAAAGGGGGCGACCTGTTCTTTAAAATTTCAAACCCTGACCCAGCGATGAAAGGCCTGAGGGCCCCTGCAACCGACTCCGCTGAGCTTTGTCCCACATGGAAACACCTTCTCTCGTACCTCTCCCCCTCCATGTCAAAACCCCAGTCTTTGCTCGTTTACCACCAATTTCGCTCCATGTCAAAATATAAAATTTAAAGGGAGGGAGAGTTTTTGAAAGTCTTTTATTAAAAAGGGCAAATCACGCTTTCCAAATCCCTCAAATCAAAAAAAAATTTGGGCTGGATTAAAATTTTTAACTGCGGTGCCTTCAACAAAGCTCCTCGCCAAAGTGAAAAAACACAAACTGAAATGTATAGGGTTTTAAAAAAAGGGTTTTTTGGCCCTATCAATTCCCCTTTGGGTGACTACAAAATTGCTTTTAAAATTTAACTGAAAAGTAGATCATCAACAAAGCTGACTGACCAAAAGTAAAAAAAAACCCTGTCTAAATGAAAAGGGGAAATAAAAGGTATTTTTGGGCACTATCAATTAAACCCTTTGCTAATTACAAAATTGCTGTATTTAAATTAACGCAAAGTGATCTACAACAAAGCTGATGACCAAAATGAAAAAAAACCCCGTTAAATGTATACGATTTTAAAAGGTATTTTTGGCACCTTTCAATTCACCTTGGATAAAAATTGCTGTTTAAAATTTAACGAAAGTAGCTATCAACAAAGCTGGCCTGCCCAAAAGTGAAAAAAAAATACTGAAATGTTTGGGATAATCAAGTTTTTTTTTGGCACCTACTTTCCCCTGGGACAAAAATTGCGTATTCAAATTTAAGTGCAACTCCTCAAGACAAAGTTTTGTCGAAAAAACAAAAAACATATCTGTTATTTTTTTATAAACAAGTTTATTTTTGCCCCTTTTAAATTCCCCTTGGACAAAAATTTGGGGTTCAAATTTAATTTAAGGTGGATAACAACAAAGGTGAAAGGCAAAAATTGAAAAGAACACCATTAAAGTATACTGATAAAAAAGTGGATTTTTCCCTAACAAAAGGATGCTTTACTAAAAAAAGGTTTTATCCAAAAGTTAAAGGCTGCCCAAATCCGGGAAAATATCATAGAAAACTTTAAAAAAGATTGCATGCAATTTAAATTCTTGGAATTTTACCAGATTCTTTATAGAGCTTGCTGTGTTCCCCCGGGGGTTAACAGCCCAAATAGATCAAACTTGGCCTAATATAATCTAAAGTGTTGATTTCTTGGTTACCAATTTGGGATGTTTAATTTTAAGAAAAATATTTTTTAAATTTAATTTTTTGGTAATTTTCCCCTTTTTATTTCATATTAGAAATAACATAGGGACAAGAGAATGTAAATCTAAAAAATGCCCTTTGGGGTTTCTATCGACAGTTCTCTTTAAAGGGAAAAGTTTGCTAGGATTATGTCGAATAGCAGAAACTAGAAGGGCTCTTTTTCTGCATCTTGGGTTTTCCGCTGTGTTTCGTCTTCCCCGGTATGATTTTTAAATTTTTTTAACCTCTAAGATAGTCTATGCCAAACCAAAAGCCTAACTTTCTTCAGAACTTCCTTGCTGCATCATTGAGAGCTCTGCTTCTTAAACGTCAAGCACGTTCGTTCTTGACCTCTCTTTCTGTAAGAAGTAGCTGACTCCACCCTCTCAAAAAATGCTGAACCCTGAGTTCAAGGCTTCATGGGGAAAGCACACCCCCCCCACCCCCTTCGCCTGCTGTTCCCTTTACAGACATTTTGGGGGCAAATTTTACCCTGATTTGGACTAACATCCAAATCAACTGTTGGACTGGGGTCCTGGGCCCCAGGGGGGGTTTACCCAGGGGCCCTCCGTTTATTGTTGCTGGGCCCCCGGGGGAGTTGGGGCTGGGGGCCCCCCCTTCAGCTTTTCTTCCTCCTATATTCTCCCCTTTTCTTTTTCCCTTCCCCTCTAACTTTCTGCCCTCCCAAGGATTAATGCAGTTCAAAAAAACTCCAGGGCCCATCTCAGGGCCACCGCAGGGCCAATTTCCAGTGGGCCCCACTAGGCAGGTTTTCCCGGGGGCCCCACAAGTAAGGGGGCCCCGGGATCCTTTTTTTGTCCCAAAAAAAAGAAACATAACCTGGGTCCCCTTTGGGGGTTTGCTTTTTTAAAATTTTTTGTGGTTTTTAGGGCGTGCAAACATTTTAAAAAATTGGAAAATAGCTTGTAGGGCCCGGGTCCAAATAATGGCTTAAGTTTTTATTGCTTGGGGGGGCTGAGGGGATGGGGAAGGGGATGCATGTATTTGGGTGTCCCATGCAGTGCTATGCCCGGGGGGCCCCATAATTCATTAGACAGCTTGCCACGCCTTTTTTTTCCGTGGGCCAAACGAAGCCAACTGTGGGCCCCCCCCCCATGGCTGCGTGGTGTTCCCCTTGCATTGAGCCTTAGTTGACATCAAGGTTTCTTGGAGAGTTGTGGAAAAAAAAGGTAGGGTAGAATTGGCAAGTCTGAGTTAATGGCCAACTATATGGCTACATGAAACAATCTGAATTGTTGAAGGCTTCCTATACATCTGAGTCTTCATTCTAACAATCAGGCCATATTGGTCAGATTTCTGGTGGTCATGCATTGGTGATATGTTCTAAATTATTAGACGTTTTCAATAAAATTGCAGAAAACAAGTATAGAGAGTCCAACTACACTACTCATGATTATGCCCCTGTACCAAGAGGTCTGAAAATGTAGTTTGGTGGAAGGCCGTGGCAAGGCAGTACCTAGATGTATTTCCTATTACAATGCCTGCAGAAAACTATTGGAGGTCCAGCCTTCAAGCTGTCCTATCTGTAATTAGTTCCTTTAAAGGGGTTGTCTCACTACATTGATTCATCTCACCTCAGTCCTGTTTTCTTGGTCTCATTTTGAAATTTAGGCCATGTTTATTGGGGTTCTACTAGCTGCAGAAGAAGCCAGGTCTGTAGCTATAGCAACCCCGTGGGCAGCCTATCAGGAGAGATTGAACAGTCTGTAACTATAGCGACCCAGTGTGGCAGCATATCAGGAGAGAATAACAGGTCTGTAGCTATAGCGACCAGTGCTGGCAAGCCTTTTCATGAGAGATCAAACAGGTCTGTAGCTATAGCGACCTGAGGAGCTGATGCAGCCCATACAAGGGGATATCTAGGAATAGGGAGGGTGTTAATGGACGTATATTGCAAAGTGACTTGTTTATGCAAGATCTTTAACATAAAAAGCAGCAATCCTTGTAGTGAAACAACCCCTTTAAGAAAAACTACCATCATTTGTTTCACATAAAATGCAACAACTATTATATTGATTTTTAACGGGTTTATTTTTTATAGTTTTTTTAAGTTTCACCACGTATATGACATCCTGCTTTGTCTCTCTGACTTTCACTCTGTGAGTTCTGATAGCTGCAGTAGGTATTGCTTGACGGTTCTTTCACAGGTCGACTATGGGCCTGAGAAGTATAAGGGCATGTCCCCACTGCACGGATTTTTAGCCGGTTTTTCAGCCGGTTTGCGGTTTTTCAGACCGCCTGAAAAACGGCCGAAAATGAGCTAATGGCTCTATGGAAAACCCTTTCAGAGTCCCCACTGCACGGGTTTGCCGCGGACGGGTTTTTCCGCCGGCAAAACATTTTAGAAGCACAATCTTCCTCCGAAAACGGGCGGAATGTGTGCTTCTCAATGGAGGGGGGAGGCCTTCTCCCCTGCATCGCGGGAAAAAGCCCCCCCCCCCTTTCCGCGGCCGTGAGGGCGGCCGCTAAACAGGGCAATATACCGCCGGTTTGTTGTTCACTGCCGTGTGGATCCCCTAAGGGGCATTCCACTGCAAGGGACAAATACCGGGGTGGGTTTTCCCCAAACGGATTTGCCCGGTTTTTGGGGCGCCGCCCCCCACCTCAGGGACGGCTTTCTCTAAAAACGCCCTTCCCTCTCCCTTTGGGGGTTTTCATATTCCATCCAGAAAGGGGAGGGAAAATGAACTGCTCAATGTCTCTTGAGGGGCCCCCGGCAGAAAAAACCACCGGAGGGAAAACCCGTCAGTGGGACGCTGCCTTTTTCCCATAGGCACTTTGTGAATTTTCTCCTTTTTCCCAGGGTCTGAAAAACCGCAAACCGTTTAAAAACCTCCAAAAACCCTTCCCGGGGGAAATGCCCTAAGTGTTATCGCGGGGACTAATAAGTGTGAAGAAACCCGCACCTTCTCAGTGCATAAAAATTTTTAACCCCTTCCCCTTTTATTGTTTTTTCATTCCCCTATTATTACAATTTTTCTGGGGCCTTGAGAGAAAAATATGTGTCTTTTTGTCTTTCCCTTCATTGCACGAAACTAATCAAAAAGCAGCAGGCATAAAGTGAGATTATCCCCCCTGTTCTTCAGGATTTTATTTTTTTACAGGCTAAAAACAAAAGATTTTACATATATTAATTTTTTTACTATACTGCAAAAAAAAAATTAAAAAAATACGCATTTCTAAAAAAATATTTTTAAAGAATATTGTTTTAAAACAAAAATCGGGCCCTTTCTAAAGTAAATGTCTTTTTAAGGAAAAAGAGCCAGTTCAAATAATCCCCTCCCTTCCTCTCCGCTGCAGAGTTTGGCATTTGACCATGGGTTTACACAGGACTGCTGGTACACCACTATGGTATCATAACACGGCTACATCTTTATTAGCTCAAAATGACTCACTTAACACTTGACTTCTTGAGTTTACAAAATTTCTCCCCAGACTTGACTGTGTCTGTGTCAGAGATAAGGCAAACAGATTGCTATTATGGCCACTGATAGGAGTATTTGATGTTGCACCTACGCCTACAGCGCAATTGCCATGTACTTGCTACTTATCAATCATTGCTTACCGTGTGTTATTCTGTATTAGTACAAAAAAAGTTGTAATAATTACATGTGAACACCTGAAAAGCCATGTCCACAAATGTCTTTTGTTGAAAATGTTGTATCCTAAAGCCAATATAACTGGAGGGACCATTTGTCCTCTTATGGAAGTTGACTCGGACATGTTCACACGATTGCAGAAAACAAAGTACAGAGCTCCCCATTAGACTATTCATGATTATGCCCCATGTACCAGGGAGTGTAGTACTTTGGCGGTCATGGAGGAGGAAATTCCTGATCTATAGCAGAAATCCAAGACCACGTCCTTGTATTTCTCATGTGGATTTTCACCTGATGTGCGTTTTACCCAAGCTTCTTAAGGGGTGAGTAAATCGGTCTTAGGTGGAATCCACATTTGCAGCGGCTCTCCTGATCTCTATTAATTTTATCCCGCCAGATACTATTTTAGTTTCCCGCTATTTATGCTGTATGTGGTGATTGGTGTTATATTTATACCAACCATGAGTATCTAAGTTTTACTAGTAATTTATTACACAGGGTGATTTGAAAGGATTTTGTGAAATTCTGGCCTCAGTATTTATAACCAAGAGACTATAACACAAATGTATTCACACAGGCTTGGACTGGCCCACCGGAGGATATGGGAAACCCACAGTGGACTCCTGGGTCTGGTGGGTCTCTGAGCATGTGGAACTGGCACTACCTTTTAGGCATAGAAAGAGAAGCAAAAAGCAAGAGTCATATATAGTCATGTACAGTAGCTGTAGGGTGGGCCCCAAGAATCAATGCCTTTGGAGGACCCAAAGAATCAACTCCCCTAGTGGGCGCAAGAATCTCTCAAGGTGGGCCCCAAGAATCAACTTCCCTGGTGAGCGCAAGAATCAACTCCCATGGTGGGCCCCAAGAATCAATTCACTGGTGGACCCAAAGAATCAACTCCACTGGTGGACCCAATGAATCAACTCCACTGGTGGACCCAAAGAATCAATTCATTGGTGGGCCCCTGGCACCTCAGTCCGACACTGTATTCCCATGAGAAGATGAAGTATACATACAAGTTTTATCTATACGCTACAAAGTGGTTTCCATTGGTGACACGTCAAATTGTCTAGTCAGTAGGCCAGTTCTGTCCTCAAATATGGACTCCACTGTTTTAATGATGCATTGTGTCAGGTCATTCAGACCCTGTGGGTGGGGGTCAGATACACTGAGTCATTGATGTAGCTCTACAGAAAGAAATCACAAGATGTTAGATCTGGCAATCATGCAGGCACAACATTGGTGAATTATTGTTTCTGGTGCAGCCGATCCAGTGTTCTGGTAAAGTCTCATTCAGGTATCGGTGAATCTCCATATAGAAATTGGAGGTGACTATCCTGCTGATAGACAAAGTTTGTAATTTTCCTCTCTTGAGGCATAACATGCTTTTCGAGTAGGGGCGGCCCGTCAGATCCCCCATGTGCCTCGAGAAGGCAACTGTTTTTTTTTGGCCTCAAAATCTAATTTTTGGGGATTGAACTCCAAAATGAAGTAAAAAAAACGCCCATTGATTAAAACCCCCCCAGCTTATTTATCGCTTCCCCAAAAGACTTTCAGGTCAATGCAAAAGTCATGGCACCCCGGTCTGTTGTCTGGTTTTATCTCCTGATGAAGATGTGATCTGATGTCTGACACACGAATTTTCGTAAGATCTTTCCCTACCTGGTTTTTTGGGCCCCCGTATTTCCCTACTAGCCGCCGGCAACTTTTGTGCCCTTTCTGTACGCAGCCCCAATCCTGTTTCCCTTTTCTTTCCCAAGTCTTTGGGCCGCACAGACTCTTCCCATGACATAAACACCCAGTGGTTTTGAATTGTTTCATCCAATGCAAAATGCAGTTTCTATGTGAAACACAGAAACCAAATTTACTGTGATAGCTTGGGACCGTTCCCGCAAATTCCAGCACGCAAAAAGCTTTATCTTGCTTCAGTGTCTTATGTCGCACATTTTACATTTGGCTCTTGAAAATAGAAGCTGCTATGGGCGATTAGCCAATGTTGCTTTGATTTTCAATCACCGGCCATTTACCCCCGGGTGCAGAAACGGGACCGGGCCCATGGATCATGAGGTTTACATTGAGGTGTTGTAAAGGGGGTGGAAAGCAACCCCCCCCGGTTTTTTTGATTGCGGGGGGGGGACCGTGGGGGCGTTTTTGGTGACCGGGGAAATAATAAAAAAACAAAAACGGGTGACCGGGGAATTGATTTACTCTTTTCTTCCGCAACGAAGTGGGGAACGACTTGGCCGCCCTGTCTAAATTTTTGCACTCCTTCAGCATTTAGCATCCCAATTCCCCGGGGGCTACCTACCACCCCCCACTGCTCTGACCTTCTCTTCTCTTGTGGTTCGTCCACTTGGTCCAGGCTGCTGCTGACTCTGCCCGCTGCCCTTGTAGGACTCTTGCCCTTCTCAAAAACCCCTTCGGCCCAAACAAAGATTTTGCCCCCGGCTTCCCCCTTGCTTGCTGAAGAAAGAAACATTTACAAGTTCTAAACTTTTCAGGCCCCCTTTTTTGTTTCCATGCAAATCGCCTCCCCCAATCCCAGATTTTGGGGGAGGGTGCGCTTTCTGCTCCTCTCCCGTGGGGAAAATCCACAGACTGACTTCTGCTCACGTGAGTTTTATCCCCCCCCTGCTGTAACTACGCCCCTTCTGCTCCTCAGATCCAGCTCTCCGATTGACTGGAACAGTATTACACTACAGTAACCGGGTGGAAACTGGCTGTAACCAACTTTAAAGGGGATCTGTCACAAAGGTTATGCCCCCCTTTGAGGCAGCACAAGGGTGTGTCAACCTGGATTCCAGCACTGTCCCCTTATTCTTTAACATGCCATTTTTTGACATTTACCCCTCAAATCTTTTCAGAGCAATGTAGCTCCCCCCAAAAGGCAAAGCTCCCCCACTGACATTTAAATTCAAAATTTTCTACCATTCAAAGAAATTTGGTTTATCAGTTAAAGGTGGGGGGGGGCTAGCCCCAGATGGGCGGGTTTGAAGAACTTACTCTTCGAATGACTCTTTTTTTGGCTGAAAACTGCGATTTGAGCTTTTAAATACACCAAAACAACAGCATCAAAACAAAATTTAAGGGACCCACGCGGAAAAAACAGGTCGCCCACAAAGGCTTGGGGTTTCCTCAGCCAGGGGCAAAAAACAAGGGTGACGGGTTTCTCTTTAATATAAATCTATGAGCTGCTAAATCCACCAACCCTATCACAAATGTAACAAAGGGCCCCTAAAGTTCTATTTTTCCCTTTAAAAAACCTAATTCTAATACAAGTATATTTACATAAGGCTCCCACAGACCACATTTTAAAAAATGTAAGCCCAAATTAAAATAGCTTTCCATAGAATTAAAACTTCTTTTATTATTTTTCTGCTGCTTTTTTATGGTAATTTTTACCCTTCAATAATGTCTTCTTTTTTATTCATGTATGTTTCAGTAAGTAGAAAATTTAGTTTTTATAATTTTTTCCCCCGTAATATTTTTTAATAAAATTTTTCTCTTTAATTGTATTAAAAATTTTTTTTCCTCTGTAATATGTATTATATATTTTCCTCTGTAATTTTGGATGTTTCGAAGACTGCATCATTTCTTGTCATTTGTAATATTTGTAAAAAATTGTAAAAATTCACAGAAAGTATCACAATATTTTCCTTGAAAGCCTTAAATACATAGAAATAACATAAGAATGTTAAAACATAACATTTATTAGATAAATTTTTTTTTAAAAAAAACACATACTACAACCCCGAATAGTCACCAAATCCAAAAAACGCTGAAAAACAAAAAAATTTGGGCCGAGTACAAGATCGGGGGAAGGAAATCCAAATATAAAATGAAAGGGATTAGTTGGTAATAACTCACGGTTCAGGATTTTTCAAGCGAAACCGGGGCCGAATGTTTCCCCCGGTTTTTGAAAGTAATCCGATCAGAAACACTAATGCAGGCAGTCCTCAACTTACACCGTTCCGACTTACATCTGTCCCCTAATTACAAACGGATACAGGGGAAAACGGAAACTTGAAATTTTCCATTTTTCCACAGCAAAATAGAACGTGGACGCAATTTCCCCGCATGCCATAGGACACAGGAGGTGAAAAGATGTAAAAAAACCTTAGACAGAAAACAAATGTAAAAACTTCCCCCTGCACAAACGGGAAATTTTTAAAAAAAAAAAAATTTTTGTACGGAATACATCAATAAATAAGCCTGTTCCCCCTTAAAAAAAAATTCAACTTAAGAACCAACCTACAATCCCTATCCCGTTCGTAACCCGGGGGACTGCCTGTATACACAAATACTGGAAAGACCCCCTACAATGACAACCTGATCAGGCAGAGTAATCACCCTGAAAGGTAGCTCACTCTGCACTAGACGCTGACCCCCAACATGGGATCCCCGGACACCCGAAAAAACTGCAAAAGCTAAAAAACAGCAAAATTAAGGGCCCCGTTCACAAAGGCTTAATTTTAGAAGTATTTACAAAAGGATTTTTCCCATGTAAAAACGTTTTTGAAATCAGTTTTAAAAACATTGCAAAAAAAGCATCACTAAGGTGGCACGTATTTTAACTTTATTTCCCCGACGGATTCACCATCTCCAATTTTATTTTGGGGTGAATCCCCGGAAATAATTGACCTGTCAATTGGGTTTTTTTCCCTCCGGGTTTTCCGTCTCAATCCGCGGCGGCAATCCGGGAAAGGAACTACCGGGGTCGGGGTGAACGACGAGGCCGTATTTTTTATTTAAATCACTAAAAAAATAGGCTGGACTTATTTCGGACCGGATTTCCGAAGGTTTTTACGAAACGGGCAACCGTCGGCAAAAAACCCCCAAATAAGCCGTGGGGAAAAGAGGCCTATTGGGAAAACATGTACTGTAACAAATTGGGTCTCGACGCGTTTGATTCTTGGGGCCCACCATACTCTGTAACAATCTATAACAAGGTTCAAACGGGGACTATAGACCCAAAACAGCCCAACCACAAAAGATACATGCGGGGGTAGGTACAATTTCCTCTCCCAAAAAAAAAAATTTCAATGGAAAAAAAAAAGGGGTTCCCAGGATCTTTTTATTTGTTATTACTCCCAAATGTATTTCAATAAAACCCAAAGGGTCCTGCGAGCTGCAGGAACTGAGCATAACTACACCAAAAAGAGTGCGCTATGGAACCCCCACTTTTTTCCCATAAGCCTTTGCTTTTTGCAAAACAAAAAAATTTTTTGGGGGGGGGGGGGCGTAAAGGTTTTAAATTTCCCCAAACCCAACCCCAAATTTTTTGGTTCCTCTCCTCAAGGGGGGAATTTTTTCCCCCCCCCGAAGCCACTCTTTCCTCTCACCCAAAACCCAAACCCGTAAGTTCTAACGCACTGCCAGGGGCAAAAACCTCGATACGCTTCTGTAGATGAACTTAAAATGGTTTGGCTCAAAAACCCCTTTTTCCCCGCCAGGCCCTGCACTACATGTGAACTGAGATAAAATAAAAAAACCCCCCAATTTGAGGGGGGGCTGGGAGCCCTCAGCTCACTTCCCATAAGCCTTTGCTTTATGCAAAACAGTCAGTGAGGTCTGAATGGCAAGTAAACCCTCACACCGACCAATGTATTGGTTCCTCTCCTTAAGGAGATATTTTTCCCCTTTCTATTAAACCTTGTAATTCATACTGTAATGAGTCTATACAATATATGGGTTTCTCTATTTGACTTAAATTATTGATCTCAATTATCTTTTCAGTGATATTCTATTTTTTTGAGATGCACTAGTACTTCCCAGTTAATATAAAGTTGCTGTATATAAACTTGCATGGCAAATCCTTAAAGGGGTTGTCTCACTACAAAGATTAGCTTTCAACATGTTGGTAACACTAAATAAAGATGTTTTCCAAATATATTGCGTTGTTCATTTTTTGTTTTGGTAAGGAGCTACAAGTGATTTTATCATCTTCTGGGCTCTCTCTGGTTCCCCAAGTGACCGACCTGTGTACTTCTCCCTCCTGCTGTTTGTTCTATCTGATAGCAGGGAGTGATGTCAGCACAGAACTCTGGACAGTGAGAGCTTGTTTGTTATCTGATCTTTCAGACAAAAGCCAGTAACTACTGCTGTTTACTTTAACTCAGAAGCTTCCCTGGTCCTGACAGCATGAGATCTATCTAATTAGCAGAGTTCTGAATACACAGAGTTCATAGGCTAATTGCAGACAGCTTGACCAGGAAGTGACAGAGCAAAGCAGCATTATTTCATTCATGCATCCTATGAAACTTTGAGATGAGACAACCCCTTTAAGTAGAACTGCAAATTGATAGCTCAATTAACAATTAAAGTGTGCCTGCACATAAAGCACATAAACGGCCACAATAAGACTATAAAGACCTATGCAAGTGTATACAGCCGTGCCTGCACACAGACGTGTACAGCCACTGCACTGACAGCCGAGGATCTCCCTGCTCACAGCGTAGATATAAAAGCATTAAGCCCTCAAAAAATAGAGTGTAGCTCCACTCCACTATAGGGAGATTGACTCAAAAGAGGCCTCGCATATCCCATTGTAACTCCCGGTAAGATGAAACAATCTGAACCAAAAACATCCGCTACATACCATGATGTATGTGTGATGTATTGCGTTACCTGTGATGCTGGAAGTGATCTCCATTTTCTGCCAGAAACATATTTGGAGCATTTTGGGGGAATAGCAGCAATTTCACTTTGGATGTTTTCCTTCATAAACATGTGGACCCGGTGACTGTATCTGACTCTTTTCTCCCTATCCCTCGCTTTTAGCTCAACTGTATTGTAAAACGGGATAAATGGAAGCTCTGCAAGAAAGGTCAGCTCTGTACATAATTAGGCAAAAGGCAAAATGCTCTTACACAAGAGCTCGGCGCTGAATGTCAGTATTGTCAATATTCACCCACGGCCTTATTAAATAGCATGAGATGTTTGAGCAGGTGAGTTATGTGATAAACCGCCATATTAATGTAAATGTGTCCCAAGCTAAATGTGGTAATGATTCACAGGATAAATCCGGTTGCCTTTTGTCTTAGGTAACCCTATAACTCTTTATACTCACTGCCCCTGAGAAGTGAATTTCCGCCTTAAACTCTCTATTGTTCTGATTAATTACTTGTTATAGCTTTACAGTGGTCAGAAGTTTTATAATAAATCCCATGGGAAATTATAAAATTCCGGCTCCCTACTGCCACCATTAGGGGGAGACAGTTAGAAGTTTATTATTTCAAGGGCTTGTCCACTATTATTACTATTATTTCTATTATTTCTATTTATTATAGTTATATTATTTTATTATTTATTATTATTTTTTTATGATTTAGTAAACTTATATTATTATTTTATTATTTATTATTATTTTAATTATTTATTATACTTATATTATTATTTTATTATTCTATTATTATTATCATAGTCGAGCTCTTTGAACATAAATAAGGTTATACTCACTTCTCCCCTCACATTTTTTCCAGCGCCGCGCCGTGCTCCCCGGCCACCGGTCTGTTCTCTTCTTTCTTCTTCCGGATGGGCTGATTGGCTGCAGAAGTCATGTGCCACTAAATTACTTTACCATTGGAAGTGAACAGCTACGAATGGTAATGTAATTCAGTGGCTCATGACCACTGCAGCCCATCCGAAAGAAATAGGAGGACACCAGGTGAAAATCTTCAAAAAAATGGAAATTGTCGTAGACTTTTGTTGGGGAATCTGCACCAGTGGAGCTGATTCTTAGGCCCAACCAGTGGAGTTGATGCTTAGGGCCCACCAGTGAAGTTGATTCTTGGGACCACCAGTGGAGTTGATTCTTGGGACCCACCAGTGGAGCTGATTCCTGGGGCCCACCAGAGGAGTTGATTCTTGGGAACCACCAGTGGAGTTGATTCTTGGGGCCCACCAGTGGAGTTGATTCCTGGGGCCCACCATGGAGTTGATTCTTGGGGCCCACAAGTGGTGTTGATTCTTGTGACCCACCACTGGATAAGATTCTTGGAGCCCACCACTGGAGTTGATTCTTGGGGCCAACCAGTGGAGTTGATTCCTGGGGCCCACCAATGGAGTTGATTCTTGGGGCCCACCAGTGGAGTTGATTCTTATGGCCCACCACTGGATTTGATTCTTGGAGCCCACCAGTGGAGTTGATTCTTGGAGCCAACCAGTGAAGATGATTCTTGGGGCCCACCACTGGAGTTGATTCTTATGGCCCACCAGTGGAGTTGATTTCTGGGGCCCACCACAGGAATTGATTCTTGGTGCCCACCAGAGAAGTGGATTCTTGTAGCCACGAGTAAAATTGATTCTCAGAGACCACCCTGCAGCTACTCTACATGGCTGCACATACTGTACATGACTTTTGTTTTCTGCTTCTCTTTCTTTGTCTAGGTGTAGACACCCTAAGAGAAGAGTTCATACAAAGCACTAGCTATACATCCATAATATATACTTTAGGTGAAATACCTATTGTATAAGGTTTCTGTGCAATCTGAGGTATCATGACAAATATACAGAAGGTTTAAGATGACGGGATTAGGTGGAACTGTGAAACAACTCTTCTAAGATCCATCTCAACTACTTTTATGTTCCTACTATAAGAAAGGACTCTAAAGACATTCCTCCCATGTGTGATCGAAACCTATTTGGCCTTCAATTGTTGGTGTGTGTCAAGTCTCTTTACGCAATGTCTTTAGTTTCCTCACACCTGTAGATCACCAGGAAGCTGGAGTTGGCTAGACCTTACCCTGCATTTCACCTGACAGCCGGGCCCACTAGACTGAGAGACGTTCTTTGCTAGCTGCTCTCCTTTTAGGCTAATGAAGGGATGTCCCAGGTCCGTATTCACTGATATCACTTGTACCTTCACTGTTAGGTACCTAAGGCAGATCTCCAGGCCCTCATCCTGCATAACGGGGCTGACTAGTGTGTTTTAGTTACCTGATGAGCTTGTTCTTATCTGCCCAAGGAGACAGAAAACCAGTATGAATGGGCAATACGACCTGATAGGTACATATCCCCTGCTCCCTATGAATATACAGTATACATGCATACTTCTTTTATTGACCTGTGCTTTGCATGACTTGCTTCTGTGATCATCCGGGAAAGGCTACAAAGAAGTGAATAAGGGAGATCCCTGGGTAGATGTCTCTTTTTGTCCTTCCTATAACCTGGCCCTGAGATCGTGGTGGAAAATGTAAGTGTGAACAAAGCCTTACATTGCTATAAATATGTTTTTTAGCACATAAACATGAAAACATACAGAACCAGAGATACATATAAAACATTTTTACTGAGCCTTTATTGCACTATACGACAAAAACAAAAAGAAAAACATTCCCCAGCTCACCCGTTAAACACCTCATAACCAGAAATATACTTTAATATTACTGGATCTGCATAGTTTAAAGTTTGGCTATAGCAAAATTGGACAGTGTACCTACCTGTACAAGCCTGTCTTGATGAGTGCAGTAACACTGCTAATTCATTTAATAACCTAATGGTCAAAAAACATGAAAATTACACAAAAAGCTGGGATAGTTTAAGAGGTGGCAAAGTAGGAGTAGAATTTACCACTGACCCCTTTACTGCTCTAGACCACCAGGGAACGTAAAACCAATATTAATAGTCAGGCTCATACTGGCCTACATGGGAGCAGTGGAAACCTCCCATGGGCCCCATGGTATGGTGGGCTCCTGGGTATTGTAGGCTTCTGGGCATGAGGAATCTGAGGCGGCTTTTTAAAGAGAATGGCTGTGAAAGAAAGGCACAAAGCAATATGTATGTGCAGTCATGTATAGTAGCTGTAAGGTGGGTCCCAATAATTAAATCCACTGGTGGGCCCAAAGAATCAGCTCTACTGGGGAGCTGCAAGAATCAACGCTTCTGATGTGCCCCAAGAACCAACTTCACTTGTTAGCCCCAGGAATCAACAACATTGGTGGGATTCAAGAATAAACTCCACCAGTGGACCCCAAGAATCAACTCCACTGGTGGGTCCCAGGAATCAACTCCACTGGTGGCCCCCAAGAATAAACTTCACTGGTGGGCCCCAAGAATCAACTCCAATTGTGGAACCAAAAAAATCAACTCCACTGATGGACACCAGGAATAAACTCCACTGGTGGGTCCCAAGAATCAATTCCACTGGTGGACCCCAGGAATCAACTTCACTGGTGGGCACCAAGAATCAACTCCACTGGTGGGCCCCAACAACCCAGCTCCACTGGTGGGACCCAAGAATCAGCTCCACTGGTGGGACCCAAGAATCAGCTCCACTGGCGAGCCCCAAGAATCAACTCCACTTGTGGGCTCCAAGAATCAACTCCATTGGTGGGTCCCAAAAATCAACTTCACTGGTGAGCCTCAAGAATCAACTCCACTGGTGAGCCCCCAGAATCAACTCCACTGGTGGGCCCCAAGTATCAACTCCACTGGTGGGCCACAAGAATCAACTCCATTGTTGGTCACCATGAATCAACTCCACTGGTGTGTTCCAAGAATCAAGTCCACTGGTGGACCCCAGGAATCAACTTCACTGGTGGGCCCCAAGAATCAACTCCACTGGTGGGCCCTAAGAATCAACTCCACTGGTGGGCCCCAATAATCAATCCCACTGGTGAGCCCTAAGAATCAACTCCACTTGCGGGCTCCAAGAATCAACTCCACTGGTGGGTCCCAAGAATCAACTCCACTGGTGGGTCCCAGGAATCAACTCCACTGGTGGGCCCCAAGAATCAATTCCACTGGTGGGTACCAAGAATCAACTCCACTAGTGAGCCCCAAATATCAACTCCACTGGTGGGAGCTGCGGTGTGGACCATGACAAGGACAGTGCACAGGTCTGCTGTATGATCTTTTTACACCTAAACCCGTAACAACAAAGGAGCATCCTCTACACCTAGGGGACAGAAGGTTTCACCATCATCACAGATGGGGATTCTTTACTGGAAGAGCGGTGACACCATAGAGCTCGCTGCCACAGGAGTTGTGATGGTGGAGTCATTGACCAGGTTCAAGAAGGGTTTAGATGTCTTTCATGAAAAAATAATATCACAGGTTATGGGAAATAAATTGCCATGGATGCATATTTTTCATCATACACTACTCACAAAAAGTTAGGGATATTTGAGTTTTGGTTGAAATTTCAGGATGAACATAAAATTTGTAGGCATCATTATGGCTATATTTATCTGAAAGTATCCATTAAGGAATCATTAGGGCCATTATGAGGACCAGGTTCCTGATTGGGGCCGCCCTTCTCGGGGAGGCTACCCCATTACTGACAGGTAAGGATTACCTTGTTGTTCCTGTTGCAAGAAGGGTCAGTGTAGTTTATAATAGTTTCTTCTTTATCTTTTTTATAAAGAATATTAAAAGTTAAGTTTTATCTGGAGTCATTTAAGTAGTTAACCGGACAGGATCGGAGTTATCTCTGGTTTCGGCTGCTGAATGTAGGTTTTGGTCCATACATCCTTGCCCCACCTTCATGACAGGCAGAGATAGGCACCCTGGGCAATCGCCACCTCTGCCTAACCATTGTTCCTCTCTGCTTGTGACTTCTGTTACAATATATTTCTTAAGGGCCTTTTACACAAGCTGATTATAGGCCAAATGAACCTTCATAGGAACGTGTCCGTTCCTGATCATTGACCCATTTACAGGGCCCTGCCATCAGGAGAAAACTGTAAGGCATTCCCTAATCTCGCCATGACTTGCCTTGCCTACAGATGTAGCATAGTACAGCTTGACCGTGTAATCTGCTCTGATCTGTAAATAAAGGCCATTGAAAAGCATTGAAAAAGGTGAGATAATATTCTGTGCCGTGATATCACAGTGCAATGCCTGTTCTGTTTAGTTCTGCTACATCTGTAGGCAGAGCACCCGCCCCGAGAAGGGCGACCACACACTTGAACCTCTTCCTCAATATACACTAGTAAACAGGTGACAAACAAACAGACGATAAACGGGACACAGGTGCAAACAGACAACAAATAGAGAAGTCAGATGGGCCACGGTCAAACCAGGAGTATGCTCAATACGAAGGACAAGACGAGAGAGTAAGAGGAAGACAGTTCAAAATCCAGAGACCAGCGAGACAAAACAGCAGAGCAAAAACAAACAAGAAGGACACAAGAAGTAATCACCAGCAGGGCCAGGCCCACTAGAAGAGGTTTAAATACCCTGCTCCCAGCCAGGGATTGGCTCAAGTGCTTAACCCATCAAGCAACAAGCCGCACCCCGGCTGAGGCTGCAACAAAGAAGCTTAAAGGGCCAGTAGCGCAGTCTTGACACAAACTTTTGTGTGTTAGCTGATCTATTCTTTTATGCAAGGCTAAAAATCCTTGATTATTGGCAGAATATCTTCCCTTGTAAAAAGGAAAGGAAATGAAAGTGAACGGCCACATGATCAGGAAGCGGCAGCTTATTTATGTATTAACAATGCATAGGTCTAAAGCACTGGTGTTAAACACAAGGCCCGCGGATCGAATCCGGATGGCGCGGCGATGTGCAAGCCCAGACCCGTCGCATCTTTTCAACTGCGAGCCAAGTGTTGCAGGAGGCATGATGCAGTGATGCTCTCACGCCACCTGCATTTCCTAGGCTGAAATCCCGGGGCTTAGGCTTTAGGTTTCAGGCTCAGAAGATGCTGGGAGCAATGTCCCGACGTAGACGGTGTGATGACGTCACGCCGCTCATGCTGGAAACCAGCTCCTCGGTGCGGGAGCATGGAGATGTATAATTTTTTTTGTTTCTTTTTCAAAATCAAAGGGACCATATCTACCTACAGAGGCTCTACCTATCTGCAGTGATTCTATCTACCTACAGGGGCTCTATCTACCTATAAGAATATGTATAACTACAGGAGCCATATATAACTTCAGGGGGCTGTATAGCTTCCTACAGAGGGCATATATTTACCTACAGGGAGCAGATATACTTATAGTGGTCTGTATAGATACCTACAGGTGGCCTTTATACCTACTATCTAAACAGTATTTATACCTACCTATCTACCAACAGGGGGCTACTTTACCTACCTACAGCGGGCCTATATACCTACCTACTTGGGTCTATGTACTTACTGTATGGTGGGCAACATTACTACCTACTTACTTAATGGGGACGCCCATACCAGAGGTAGGAATTGGTAGTGAAGTGCTGGATAACTAAGAAGTCTAAGATGTTTCTGTTGTAAATTCTGCAGGGACGAGTTGTGGCCGGGAGAAGTCATCATGGCGGTCTGTGTCGAATGGAGAAGAAAAGGGAAAGAGAATGACTCATCAACGGGGAGATTGACTCATCGGAGAAGATGTCTCCTGTGAGTCCCTGGATGTCAGGGGTTATTTTGCTTATATGTTCTTCCTGGTTACCCTCAAAGGGCTGATCACATTGCGTTGGATCTTTAAAGGGGTTTTGCCACGATCTCATTTCATACCTCCTGTATCCAGCTCTTCAGCTTTATGTGCTCAGAAGGGGGGGGTGTGATTTGTTTGAATTGAATATCATGTGACCCTGCAGGATGACATCACCAGGCCTTTCCTCTCTCTAGTCAAAGAAAGGTCTGTTCATGTAAAGCATTGTGAGTAGCTGAGAGGTAAAGAGTTTGCCTCCAGGCACAAGGGTCCTAGGTTCAAATCCCTGCAGGAACCAAACCTGTGTTGTTGTTTTTTTTCTCTTTACCTTTGCACAAACCTGATTGAGGTTTCTTTTTTATTTATTTGCACTGGTTGACTAATTACTAAGGAGTACAGAGGATCGGAGTAGAGTGACCGCACCTGGGACTGAACACTGAGTAGCTGCCTGAGAGGAGAAGTGATGTCTGAGCATGTGCGACCAGGACTGAGAAGCTCTCAACCCTGGTCGTATCCCCTGGAGACGAGCTGTAAACAATGGATCACTAAAGGAGCAGCTAAGACAAAAATGGTGCAGAATTTTTAATAATATTGAATGGTGAAAATGTTTCTTATTTCATTTGCAAGCTTCCCGCGTCAATTTTACTTTGTGGCAAAACCCCTTTAAGGTACACCGTGAAGCTGATGTGGCCTCGGTGAAAATGACACCCCTGCTCTAAAGCATATACAATAGGTAACTATGTGTATTACAATTATGGGGATTTTAATAACACCTCTCTATAGTACAGTGCGGCACTATATGTTCTGTATTACTCTTACATGTATTAGTGAGGTACATGCAGTGATTGGCGGTCTATAGCTTCTCTCTACAGTACAGTGCGGTACTGCATGTCCTGTACTGCTCTTTCATGTATTAGTGAGGTGCAGCAGTGATTGGTTGTCTATAGCTCCTCTCTACAGTACAGTGCGGTACTACATGTCCTGTACTACTCTTACATGTATTAGTGATGAGCATACAGTGATTGGTGGTCTATAGCACCTCTCTACAGTACAGCGCAGTACTACATGTCCTGTACTGCTCTTACATGTATTAGTGATGAGTATACAGTGATTGGTGGTCTAATAGCTCCTCTCTATAACACAGCACGTGGGCATCTTCAAAAAAAGTAGCTTCCATACTAAAATATTTTGGCCAGGCCTCGTCTATAGAACTCATCACTGTAGATTTGTTGCAGAAATTTCTACACTTTCTAATCATCAGTCCTATCTGTGTGAATGAGGCTCTGGATTTCTGCAGGCCTCTGCCCTGATGAATGTGAACTTTCTGCAACAAATCTGCTCCGTGTGATTTCACCCTTATACTATTTATCCTTTTACGTCATGGTCTATTGTGCTCATTGCTGGAGGTTGCAGTAAGTGGTTTGGTATGGTCCCTTTTATAACTGTCGGCTGATAAGAAGCTTTATTTTGGCTCCACTTTATATATGACACATAGGTTGATATAAAAGTCATTGTCGTGACCTTTTGCACAGTTGATTATCCATGTAACCTTACCTAATATTTATTGACTTTATAATTTTCAAGGTAGGACCGTAAAATCCTATAAATAATGAGGTAGGAAGGATACACAGTGCAAAGTATATTATGTCAAGTGCTGATATTATGGATCACAGTTCACCAGGGAACTCCACCCAAAAGTCAAGGTTTCTTGGCTCTTCATCCTTAGACTGGAACTACAAGTCACCGCCCTCGCCATCCTGATTGTATAGGCGCCGTGGCAGTGCCCGTGCAATCTCCATGGTGCAGTCATGGTACTGGAAGTCACCTACGTCCACATTCCTATCAAGAGGTGTTAAGAGGCTATTGATCGTGCCGATACAATTACATATACATTCTCAGCTTTGGGCATTTATGTATTAAGTTCTTATGTACATTCTTATATACATAGTTACATTTACGTGAAATCTTCTTCCACCTTGCCAATTTGTGATATCACCGGTTAACGCATGAGGTTAAGCTGGCACCTATTGTGAAAATCACTGCCCGGCTTCAAAGTTGAGTGTGTACATTGGCGCCGTGCCAGGGCCAAGACCTCTCCCTTTCGCAGGCTTGATTACATTCAGCAAGTAGCTCAGTTTTTGGAATAGTTTCAGGCTGCGTTTTTTTTCTCCATGGGTGTTTCGATCGGCTGATGGAGAGAGGTCACCTTTAGTTTTGGCAAATATCTCCGCCAGATTGACAAAAGAACAAACCTCTTTGGCAAACAAATATATTGTATCATGAGGCCAAAGCTTGAAAAACTAGTTTATGTTTCTATTGGGAGCTGCCCTAATAAACAGAAAGATAAGAAGAGGGCAAAAGATGGTGGCGATAGAAAGGAAATGTTTTAATTAGTCTTAAAATAGTCTTGTTTGGAAGGATGATAACTGAGATCCTAAACCCAGTGATCCCTCAACTTATAATGACTTCAGGATTCAAATTTTTCAACATACTATGGTCATTCCTTGGACATTATATGTTGAGTGTGGTTTCATGATATAGTGTCCCAGACACTAATCCATCCAATCATCTTAAACATTTTACTCATAAAACCACTGTATTAATGCAGTGCATGCAGTAATTGGCGGTCCTGTACTGCTCTTACATGTATTAGTGAGGTGTATGTAGTGATTGGCGATCTATAGCACCTCTCTGCAGTACAGTGCAATACTACATGTCCTGTACTGCTCTTACATGTATTAGTGAGGTGCATGCAGTGATTGGTAGTCTATAGCTCCTCTCTACAGTACAGTGCAGTACTACAGGTCCTGTGCTGCTCTTACATGTATTACTGAGGTGCATGCAGTGATTGGTGGTCTATAGCGCCTCTCTACAGTACAGTGCGGTACTACATGTCCTGTACTGCTCTTACATGTATTAGTGATTTACATGCAGTGATTGGTGGTCTATAGCGCCTCTCTACAGTACAGTGCGATACTACATGTCCTGTACTGCTCTTACATGTATTAGTGAGGTGCATGCAGTGATGGACAGTCTAGTAACTCCTCTCTACAGTACAGTGCAGTACTACATGTCCTGTACTTCTCTTACATGTATTAGTGAGGTGCATGCAGTGATTGGTCTATAGCGCCCCTCTACAGTGCAGTGTGGTACTACATGTCCTGTACTGCTCTTACATGTATTGGTGAGGTGCATGCAGTGATTGGCGGTCTAAAGTGCCTCTCTACAGTACAGTGCGTTACTACATGTCCTGTGCTGCTCTTACATGTATTAGTGAAGTGCATGCAGTGATTGGTGGTCTATAGCGCCTCTATACAGTACAGTGCGGTACTACATGTCCTGTACTGCTCTTACATGTATTAGTGCAGTACATGCAGTGATTGGCAGTCTATAGCACCTTTCTTCAGAAAGTGCGGTATTTAAAAAGGGCCCCCCTACAACCCCTTTATGGGGTATTAGTAAAATTTAAATCCCAGTGATTGCAGCCCTAAAAGCGCCTTTTCCCATTACAGTGCAATACTGCATGTCCTGCCTGCCTTACATGTTTTAAAGTGGGTGCTTTCAGTGATTATCAGCCCTATAATCCCCCAAACCCCCACTGACCTCTATTGTTAAGCCTCAGTGTTGCTCTCTATTCAAATCTCTATAAGTACTAATCCTAACATATTTAGGCATTGCACTGGCCTTAGTTAACTTTTTAAGCTACACTTCCCTTTTTTTAATAAAATTTTCAACGTGAACGGGGAAAATTTTTTTTTTGACATACGCACCTCTTTCTGCGCACCGGTCTATGGTCGCACCCGCCACCTGGCCCTCAGTTCAAATGCAAACCAAAATCACCCCCCCTCCCTCCTGCCTGCCCATCTGCTCCATCTTTCCCGTGTCACTGTTTTCTGCATACCACGGTGACCTTTAAAAGGGAAGGGAAGCGCTCCCCTTTCCGATTTAAAAAGGGCAGTGCAAAGCATCCCCGGGTTGCTAGGGGCCAACCAAAAAGTTTTCCCTCAACTATTTTAGGTCATCTCCCCTGTACTTTCTTGCCCAGTAGTTGTAGTTTCTCGGTTCTCCCACTCCTGAACGTTGTTCTGGATTGCCCCTTTCTGATAACCCCACCCCTGCTATGTTTTCCCGAATTTGCCTTGTACCCCCCCCCCTGCCCTGAACATAGTCTTTTTCCTTTACCTCGCTTTGTAAATACCCCCGCCCTGGGCCTTTTGCCTGTTCCCGACTACATCTCCTTTCCTTAAATTTCCGGGAAACCCCACCTTCTACACTCCGGCTATCACCTCAAGGGGTAGCGACCTGAGAGTTCCCCGCAGCAAAGTGCAACCGGCATTATGGCAACCTGTGGTCTCCTTAGATTCTGCTCCCCGGCGTTGGTTATACCAACTTCTGACGGTGACCAGTGGATCCACCTGCAATCTCAGGTGAGTCTGTCCGTGACATAATTGATAAATTATACAGGTTGAGATTTGGTTCAGTGATTTAGGAAGAAGGTCATTAGGTCACACACCTGATGACTTTGGAGCACACGGTGTGCTATGACCTTGAGGGATGGGCAGATCTCATTGTCTAGGAGACAAAACACCTTGTACTGTATTATGTGTCAGGTTGCATGTGCTTTATTCAAAATGGAGAATCTTGGCTAAAGCAGAACGGTGACAAAAAATGTGATTGTGAATAGAGAAAATAAGTTTCGATTTCCTGCAGTAATTCTATGTGGCATGTAACACATAGTGAACGAACTGACCAACTCACTAGGCAAGTCTGCAGACAATAGTTATGGATCTGTGGTCGTGAGACTTGTACATGGTGTGGTCATGTATGGAGCCCATGGCCACCATCAAGAGAATAGACAGGATTTTTTAGGCCATAGGATGAATCCTGAACGTCATGAGTAAGTTAGAGATTCGGCCCACGAGTAGCACTACAGGGACCAGGGATTTAACTTTTTGGTATGTACATTAAGGATCCTCTCCCTCTTTATCTCTTTGTAGATATGATATGCTGTTGGGCTTGGGTTTATATGATGGACATAAAATTGTAAGTAATCTTGAGCCTGTCCTAAGATTGTACCAGCCCTCTTTTCTCTTGACGTAACAGCATATGAGGTAACATTGTTCAGCCCTAACATAAACCTATGTATTAATGAATTTGTGCCCACTTTTCTGTGGTCTGGTCTTCCTAATCTTCCCCTGAGGTGATCAGCTTTATTGCTACTGTTGGATGATCGAAACATGTCATGTCGGTATAAGACCATAGGGCTCAATAGGGCTATTATTTTGTAGGGTTAGGCTGCTGGCAGGAACGCCCTTATCGAGACGATTCACCTGCTTGGTATAGGTTAGGGTTATATTAGTCAATTAGGGTATTGTAGGGTCTTTCTTTAGATGTTTTTCTATGTGTGTTTATTTTGTATTTCGATGAGACACCGTTATTTCTCATCTTTTAAATGATGTATTAAAGGTGAAGTTTTATGGCTTTTTTCCTCTTTCACTGTTATTGAATTTAAGTTGGAGATCAGGCCCACGAGTAGCACTACAGGGAGCAGGTATGGTATCAACGGGTTAAAGCAGGAATATGATAAGATATATCGAGTAGCATCAGAATTACGAGATGTCATTTTCAAAGCAGAATTATAGTTAGAAATCAAGGCCGAGGTCAGGAGCAACAAATACCAATCAAAATGACAAGGAACAGGGAGCCAGTAAGGAAGAACCTGGTGGTTGTCTCTTCGAATAGGCTGCTGGGCATGATGACATTTCCTGGTGCCGGGTGTCTTGTTGCTATATGCGGGGAACATATAGTAGGTCTAGTAGAGACCATAAGTCAATAAAGGAGGAGAAGAAGCACATGGTTGCCCTTATGGACTACCTCAATTATAGTCTCTTGAGCAACAGAATTGAAATATCCTCATTGGGAACCTGGCATCTTCTCTCCTCTATACCATGTCCCTTCCAGTAAAAAGTGACAGAGTTTTCTATGGACCTGCTTGCTTTTGAATTCAGCAGAGGTTTGTAGGGGAAGAGGTAGAAGGTGTTTTTGTCGAAAAACCTGTTTGTGACCAGTTGGTGCAGAGGGGGTAAATGGAAACTATTTGGGGTCAGAAGAACATAACAGGGTTAATCTGCTTTAATAGCAGTTATGCTCCAAATAAACAGGTTTGTGGGACAACCACACCGTATCCTGTGGAGCAATCTTGGAACCAGGAGGTCAATGGCCGTCAGCACATCTCTCGGCTTCCATAAGATTCCATAATCTTATGATTCTTTGTCCAGAAACCGTGAAAACAAAAGGCAACATATATGAACGGGGCTGCGCCAGTTTTCTGGTTTGCTTTATGGCCAAAAACCTGTCATAGCCCTGTTCTATAGATGTAAGAACAGTCGTGCCCCCAAACCTTGTGCATTCTGCACCAAAAACAACACTTTTTAATATGGCAAACTTGTGTGGTGGGGGGGGGCATCTTGTGCCAGAATCGTACGGTTGTGCGCGTAACAAGCACAACGGAGGCACCACAAGGTGAGCAGAGTTTGGCAGAGAAGTATTCAGTCTTTATTCATAGTCTGGATCAAAAAGGTGATTTACACGAGGAGTCAAAGACATGGTTGTTGTAGGCAAACTCTACCCAAGGTAGCATGGCCAATTGTTTTGATGGGCATTGACATAAGTCTGGAGACACTGTCCAAGAATCTAAATGAGCTGCTCAGATGGACCATTATTACGGGTAATCAGCGGAAAGTAAAGTTCAGAGAAATCTTCAAAGCTTTCCACTAAGTTTTTCAGAACTTGGACACAAACTAGATTCCATCAGAGACAACATGATGAGAAAATAGGAGAGGAAGCAAAGGGGTCATCTCACCATGCTGTTCACAGAGCTACAATCAGTTTTAGATTCATGCTTCCTCTCACTTCCTGGTCAGGCTGTGAGTGGTTATATAGTAATGAATAGCATATCAGCTCTGTATTTCCAGCTCTTCTAATTGTACTGACATGAAAGCGGGAGATATTATGTATGAACTCTGAAGCTCTCTGCTCTGAAATAATCAAAAGTAATTAGCCTCCTTTGTTCGTTAGAGATAACACACTCTGTTCTCAAGCTGCCGGCGACCTGTGTGCTGACCTGTGGTGACCTCACTCCCTGCTCAGAGAGAGAAGGGGAGAGCAGGTAAGTACCCCAAAGAAACCTGTGTGCACTCAGAGCAATAACATTTCCCTTATCTCCTCAACAAAGATAAACAAAGTGATATTTTTGGAAAAAGTCTTCATTTACTGTTCCCTGCATGTCGAAAGCTAATTTTTGTACTGAGTCAACCACTTTAAAGAGGTGCCCGGCTGATATGAAATGAAATTGCGAACTGCTGGTGCCCACTTAGAAAAAAATTATACTCACCTTCTTCCTCTCCTCCTTTCTAACCTGTCAGTGGCTGCAGCGATGATGTCCAGTTGAAGAAGAATAAAGTAAACAGAAGACTGGGAAAATCCAGAGCTGGTATGGAGGAGTTGGAGGAAAGTGAGTATAGTTTTTTCTTAATTAAGCACCATCAGCTGACTATTTGATTTTTATATGAACTGGACAACCCTTTATTAGGAGTCTAGGATATCCAGACAATAAAGATGAATACGCCTATAATAATGCCTTGATTTGGAGGTCAGGAAATATAGAATGGATTGGCCTTTAGATGGTACTTATGAAAAAAATGTTCAAGGCAAAGATATAAATTGGATCATTAACATGCTTAGGATTGTCAGGAAAAGTGCCATATGGAGAGAGCATCTGCCCTACAGGTCTTATCAGCAGGGTGATAGGGTAGGACATACTGAATCGTAAGGGAAATAGAGTCCATTGGGCTTGGCAAGGATTAAGTCTGTAAGCACAATGAAAGTCTTCTAGGTTTCTAGTTTGGTATGGATGGTCAGAAGGTGACTAAGAAGCAGACACATGGGTCAGGATGAAATGAATACTGCTGCTTAGACACATCAATGGAACCAGGCAATGTGAAGGTCCCCTGTTGAAGATGGCAAATATTTAATGTAATGAAAATTTTTTATATAGTTGCGTGAAAGTTATGTCTTATATTGTAAACTGTTATGTGGATAGGCTATAAACTACATAGATTATTGAAAGATGAATTAGAGCTCTGCACACTCTTCCTTCAATCCCCATAGCTGTATCTCCCTCTGAATCAATGGGAACCCATGCAAGTACACTTTACTTATTACAGCAATACCTCATTAAAAATTTATAGATACTCTGCTATGAGGCTCATTAAAATTTAATAAACATAGGGCTGTTGTTGGTCTTAAGGTCATATCAGATTACACCTCTTAGGCTTCAAGTGAAAGAATTTCCACACTCCTGAAAACTTCAGAATTTCAGATTTCAATAAAATTAATCTAAAAAGGGCTGGTGAAGAGACAAAACATATTGAGAAATAGTTCTTGTCACACTCCTGTGCTTCCTGCAGTCGCCACCATGTTCAGATTGCTCGTTGCTGCCACATGTGCAGCTACTTCCCACCACCAGTGTATTCCTTCAGTCTCCTTTTGGAGGGTGCATGTACTATTTTCTGTGCCTTAAAAGGGCATTGTCTTCTGCCCATCCTGACCTTCTGCATGTTACTCATGATACGACCAAACTCTGCCCACCTTGACCTTCTGCATGATACCCAGGATATGACCAAATTCTGCTCACCTTGACCTTCTGCATGTTACCAATGATAGGACCAAACTCTGCCCACCTTGACCTTCTGCATGTTACCCATGATACAACCAAACTCTGCCCACCTTGACCTTCTGCATGTTACCCATGATCTGACCAAACTTTGCCCACCTTGACATTCTGCATGTTACCCATGATACAACCAAACTCTGCCCACCCTGATATTCTGCATATTACCCATGATACAACCAAACTCTGCCCACCTTGACATTCTGCATGTTACCTATGATATGACCAAACTCTGCCCACCTTGACATTCTGCATGTTACCCATGATACAACCAAACTCTGCCCACCCTGACATTCTGCATGTTACCCATGATATGACCAAACTCTTCCCACCCTTACCTTCTGCTTGTTACCCATGATACGACCAAACTCTTCCCACCCTTACCTTCTGCATGTTACCCATGATATGACCAAACTCTTCCCACCCTTACCTTCTGCTTGTTACCCATGATATGACCAAACTCTGCCCACCTGGACATTCTGCATGTTACCCATGATATGACCAAACTCTGCCCACCTTGACCTTCTGCATGTTACCAATGATAGGACCAAACTCTGCCCACCTTGACCTTCTCCATGTTACCCATGATATGACCAAACTCTGCCCACCTTGACCTTCTGCATGTTACACACAATAAGTGAGTTGCTCCTGCCTTGACCTCCTGCATGTTCCCTGTGAGGACACAGCTCTTAACTATTTTGACCTTATGCCTAAACAACTAAGACTTCTGCCTTGTCTTATAGTGCAGCACCTAGTAATTTCAACTCAGAAGATACCTGAGGACAGGGACCTGGAAGTTTCTCTGCAGTAAAATCCAGGGTGACGACCAGGGGCACCTTAGATTATGTTCCTTGGCGTAATCCTATAAGGCTAGGTTCACATCTGTGTCAGAACCTCCAGAGCAGACGTGAAAAACAGAAGCCATGGCATCGATTTCACAACAGACACCCAAGGCGTCCAATGGAGCCTATTATGACAATGGGTCCGCTAGGTTTCCGTTGTGATGTCCGTGGTTGAGACAGAAAAAATTGCTGGACAACACAGCAGAAGCTCGAATTGACCCATTGTAATTAATAGGGTCCATCGGGCACCGTGGGTATGTGTTGTAAAATGGATCCCATGGCTTCCATTTTTCACCTTTGCAACGGAGGTTCTCAACAGAAAAGGTGAACCTAGCCTTTCCTAGTGCATTCACCATAGCTGCCAGACAGCCTGGGTGCCAATTTGTTTCACATTTGACGACTTCTACAGTTTTTCAGCTTCTTCTTAATATAACCCTAGCAGAGGAAACAGAAAAGTTGCCAGTAATCTCCTTTCTGAGTTCACAATTTTTATATGAAACCTTGTCACTAAATATCAAGATGTTAGCTTCAGTGACCAGAAGTGACAGATTTGTTGGTTTAAGCTGATCAAAAATGTTAACCAGGTAAGCAAGCGTAGCAATAAAATCTGAGTCTTGAAGATGCATTTTGATATCCGTCCTCTCTGAAAATTCATAAACTTCTTTAAAAAGTTCAAAAACCCTCTGTAAGGATACTGTCGCCGGTGGTCCCGCAGCCCAGGTGGGGCTGCGGGCTAACCGGGACTTCTGCCCCCTCTCCTGCCACGGGGACGAGCGGCGCCGTGGTCCGAGTGCCGGGCCGCCGGCGTACTCATTCCCCTGTGCTCCTGCTTCCGTGCGGCGTCCCTGCCAGCTGCGGCGCGCGTCCCCGCTCCTTAGGGCGCACGCGCGCCAGCCTTCTCTGATTTAAAGGACCAGCGTGCCCACTATTGGTTGTTGGCCGATCGCTGACCCTTTTTAAGGGTTGCACTTCCGGAGCGTCCCCGCGATTTTTAGTGCCTCTAGCCTATTGAGAAAGCGTTCGAATGTCTTTGGGCTTGACCGGTACCAACCTCTTTGCCTTCGCCCTCGACTACAACCTTTGCCGCCTGCCCTGACCTTTCCTGTCCCCGACTATGCCCCCGTCTACGATTTTGTACCTCGCTACCCCTGGGGCCCTCCGCAAGCAATTCTCCCAGTGGAAGCGATGGTAGTTTTTCCCGCGCAGCAAGTCCAACCCCCCTTTGCGGGGGCTTGGTAATACCGGTCTATTTTTGACCCCCCCCCCTGGTGTGGCCTTTACGCCATCCTTGCGCTGTCCACTTTCCCTACCGACCGCGTGACAGCAAAAATCCCGGCCATGGATCCCGCCAAGGTGCCTCCCGATGAAGCAACCTACGCAGTTGTTGCGCGCATTCCCCGACAAATTTCCGGGCCAAGTCGGGGAGTTTGACCACTGACCCCAATTTTTCGCCAAATTTGGGAAATCAAACAGCAGCCGCCACTCCACCCCCAGCAAAAGCCCCTTGCTGCTCCACCGGGGACTGGGGCCCCAAGCTCCGTCTGCCCTACCCAAAGTTCGAGGGAGACCCCCAAGCTTCAGGGGGTTCCTTGCCCAGTGTCCGCACATCAATTGTTGGCTTACCAATTCCCCCGGAAGCTCCCGGGGGCGTTTTTTTGTCGTCTACGGCCGGGAAAAAGGCCTTGGGTTTGGGTACCCCTCTTTGGGAAGTAGCGACCCGGGGCGCGCCTGCAAGCCTTTCCCCACGGGATTCGCTTTTTTTGAAAAAGGGCCCGGCACGAGTTCTTTTTGCAGAACTGGTACTGAACTTGCGCCGGGCGATTCTTCTCGGGGATATGGCCCAAATTTTTCCCCCCCTGGCGTTGAATTTTTGGAACAAACGCGCCCTTTTACGCCACCTTTAAGAAAGGCCTGTCCAGGGGGCAAATCCTAGGGGCAAGGGATTTACCTCCCTCCTAAGGATTGTAATCAGCCCCCGCATAGACATACGCTTCCCAAAAGGGGGAAGAACTCGTCTTGAACACGATTCTCCCGGGCCCCCCGCCGCTTAGCCGTCGGCCCCCGGTTTCCCCCGAGACCCCCTGCCGCCCCTCTAGGTTTTTTGGGAAGACCATCAATTAACCGAGTCCATATATCAAGAGGATTGCCCGTTGGCTTCAAGAGGGGCTATGCCTGACTGGCCAGCCCAGACCATTTTCGTAGGGCTGTCCTCCCCTCCCCAGGGCCGGAAACCTCGCCCCTCGCCACGGGGGGAGAGGCGTCCCTAGGTGTGAGTTTTCCCTGCGTCCTTTCCAGGGCCAGGGGAAAGTCACAACTGACTCGGGGACTTTTTTTTCCAAGCCCCGAAATTCTTGTATTCTGGTTCGGCCCCGGAAATTTCATCCAGGGCGCCCTGGTTCTGGGTTTCCCAAATTTTTCCCGGTAGAGTTTGGAGAACCGTTGGTGATATCCCAGTCAGTGGGGAGTTTCTAAAAGGACCCATTTCATACAGGCCCAAAGCCGTTCTCTTCCAGGGGGATCCTGCACAAAGAGAATTCTTTCTTCGATGCCCGGTCTTCGTCACGACCTGTTGGGGCTTCCTTTGGGTTGCAACACCAGCTCCCTTTTTTGCTAAAAATGGAGAATTTGGCGAGGGGGTGGGGGGCCCGGGGGACTGCAAAAATCGCGGGTTGGGCGGGGCCCACCTCCCGGGTTTTGCCCAAGCTTTTCTCTCAAGCCCCCCGCAGACCCCCGGGCCGGGTTGCCTATCAAAAATACCAGGATTTTTTTGGATGTTTTTTTCTAAAAAAAACGGGGCCCCGAAACCTTTTTGGGCCTCTTTCGCCCCCTTATGACGGGCCCCATCGACCTCCAGCCGGGGCCCCAGTCCTTTTTGGGGGGCAGGGGGTACCCGCTCCGCCCTTTTGCCGGGGGGGACCAAACCCCCCCCCCCCCAGGGAGGCCCTTTAAAATAAAAGAGAAACCGAAAGAAGGGCTTTTTTCCCAAAAAGCCCTTTCCTCCCCTACCGGAGCGGGTTTTTTTTTTCGTAAAAAAAAAAAGAGGGGATTTCTCCTTGCATGGGACCCCGGGGGCCTAAAAAAAAATTACCGTGAAAAAAAAACCGTACCCCTTTTGCCGCAAAAATCCCCGGTTACTTTTCCCAAACCGTCTTCGGGGGGCCCAAAGGTCTTTTACAATTTGGGAAACAACGGGGGAATAAAATTCATCGGGGATTCGCGGGGTAAAGGGAGTGGGGAAAAATGGCATTTCAACCCGAGAGGGGACACTTTTTAAAAATTCCCGGGGTTTTGATCCCCCTTTGGGGTTAAATGAAATTGCCCCCTGGGGTTTTTTAAAGGGTTCGTCAAGGGGAAATTTTTTCGGGGATCAAACTTACTCCTGCTCATCGTTTTTATCTTAAAGGGGACATCCTATATTTTCCCCCGGTACCTACGGACTCATGGGGAAACCAAGGGCCCCCCCGTTTACAACGTCTCGACTAAAACCGCCAAATACGCAAAAGTTGGAAAAATTGTTTTTTTCCATCAGTCCACCCTCCCCTTTCCCTTGGGTCCTTGTTTTCGGGGAACGGGGTCTTAAAAAATGGAACCTAAGTATCAGCAATCCCCCCGGGGGGCCACCGCCCCGTGGGCCCCCGGGGCCCATACAAAGGTTTTTGGGGTTTTTCCCCAACTATTACCGCCAGTTTATTCACCACTTTTCCACACTAGTGGCTCCGATCATGGCTCTCACGAAGAAGAAGGCTAATCCTAGATGTTGGCCATCAGCGGCCGAGAAGGCATTCTCCGAGTTAAAGGCTGCCTTTGCCTCTGCACCCATCTTGTCTCGCCCAGACCCGGAAAAACCCTTCTCGTTGGAAGTAGATGCGTCCTCTGTGGGAGCAGGTGCAGTCCTTACTCAGAAGGGGCCCTCGGAGAAAAATACTCACTTGTGGGTTCTTCTCGAAGACCTTCTCCCCGGCGGAGAAGTACTATGCCATTGGGGACTGGGAGTTGCTGGCCATCAAGATGGCCCTTGAGGAATGGCGCCATGTCCTGGAAGGGGCCCGTCATCCCTTTGATGTGTTCACGGACCATAAGAACCATCTGTACCTTCAATCAGCCCAGCGGCTTAATCCTCGTCAAGCCCGTTGGTCACTCTTCTTCTCCCGATTCAACTTTTTTATCCACTTCCGTCCCACGGAGAAAAATGTAAGGGCTGATGCCCTCTCCCGTGCTTCGGACATCGTCGCTGAAGAATCACTGCCCCAACATATTATCCCTCCGGAACGCCTGGTTCACGCAGCTCCTGTCCGTCTCCAACAGGTTCCTCCAGGCAAGACATATGTACGGCCGTTGCTTCGTAGGAGAATCCTGAAGTGGGGACATAGTTCTCTGGTGGCTGGGCATCCGGTTGCCAGGAGATCCTACCAGTTAATCTCTCGGTTCTACTGGTGGCCGGGTCTGGCCAAAGATACAAGGGAGTTTGTGGAGGCCTGTACTACGTGCGCCCGGGAATAAGGCTCTTCGCCTCTGTCCTTCCGGTCTGCTGCAACCGTTGCCAACACCCTGTACACCGTGGACACATGTGGTGATGGACTTTATAACTGACCTCCCTCCCTCCTCAGGTAACACCGTGATCTGGGTCGTGACGGATCAATTTTAAAAGATGTCTCACTTTATCCCAATGCCCGGGTTACCGTCTGCCCCTTGCTACGCTCTTTTTCATGCATATTTTTTCGCCTTCCGGGGTCGGGCCAACAGCACTCGTTCTGACCGAGGAGTCCAGTTTGTATCTAGATTTTGGCGCGCCCTCTGTTCCCGGTTGCCGGTAAAGCTAAATTTCTCCTCGGCATACCATCCTCAATCCAACAGCCAAGTAGAGAGAGTCAATCAGTTTTTGGGTGCCTACCTGCGGCATTTTGCCCTCGGCTCGTCAGGATAAATTGGTCAACCTGTTGCCTTGGGGGAGTTTCTCCTATAAATTCTTTGGACTCGGAATCCTCTGGTGCTTCTCCCTTCTACGAGGTCTATGGGCAGCACCCCCGCCCACCTCTCCCTGTGGCCTCTTCTTCCGAAGTTCCTGCAGTAGATACAATGGTTCAAGATATGTCCGCTATTTGGGAGCAGACTCGTCAGTCCCTACAGCAGGCAGCGGCCCACATGAAAACCCAGGCGGACAAGAAGAGGAGACCTGCTCCGACTTTTACTCCTGGTGACAAGGTGTGGCTCTCTGCCAAATTTGCTCGGCTCAAGATACCGAGTTATAAACTGGGTCCACGGTTCTTCGGGCCGTTTGAGGTATTTAGTCGTATTAATCCTGTGGCCTATAAACTCCGGCTCCCACCCTCCATGCGGATCCATAACTCTTTTCATGTCCCTACTGAAGCCCGTCATGCTAAAACCCCTTCTCCGGAGGGATTTCCCCCCCCCTCCTGAAGCAGTAACCTCCAATGTCTTTGCAGTGAAGGACTTCCTGGCTATGAAATCCATCAGAGGGAAATGTCATTTTCTGGTCGATTGGGAGGGATTCGGGCCTAAGGAGAGATCTTGGGAGCAAGAGGAGAACATCTTAGACCAAGGCCTGTTGGTGAGGTTTTTCCATTCTAGGAGGAGGGGGAGGCCTAATGGGGGGGGGTACTGTCACCCGTGGTCCCGCAGCCCCCCGGCCGGGCTGCGGGCTCACCGGTACTTCTGCCCCCTCTCCCGCTACGGGGACGAGCGGCGCCGTGGTCCGAGTGCCGGGCCGCGGGCGTACTCGTTCCCCTATGCGGGCAGACTTACCAGTCCACGCACCTGCTTCCGTGCAGCGTCCCTGCGGCCAGTATCGTTCTGCTCTGCATTGATGAGGGTCAAAACCCCGAAACAGCGTTGTCCGCAGATGAGAGAACTCTGCCCACCTTGACCTTCTGCATGTTACCCATGATACGACCAAACTCTGCCCACCTTGACCTTCTGCATGTTACCCATGATATGACCAAACTCTGTCCACCTTGATCTTCTGCATGTTACCCATGATATGACCAAACTCTGCCCACCTTGACCTTCTGCATGTTACCCATGATACGACCAAACTCTGCCCACCAGGACCTTCTGCATGTTACCCATGATATGACCAAACTCTGCCCACCTTGACCTTCTGCATGTTACCCATGATATGACCAAATTCTGCCCACCCTGACCTTTTGCATGTTACCAATGATCTGATCAAACTCTGCCCACTCTGACCTTCTGCATGTTACCCATGATATGACCAAACTCTGCCCACCTTGACCATCTGCATGTTACACATGATATGACCAAACTCTGCCCACCCTGACCTTCTGCTTGTTACCCATGATATGACCAAACTCTGCCCACCCTGACCTTTTGCATGTTACCCATGATATGACCAAACTCTGCCCACCTTGACCTTCTGCATGTTACACACAATGAGTGAGTTACTCCTGCCTTAACCTCCTGCATGTTCCCTGTGAGGACACAACTCTAACTACCTTGACCTTATGCCTTAACAACTAAGACTTCTGCCTTGTCCTATAGTGCTGCACCTAGTATTATCAACTGAGAAGATACCTGAGGACAGGGACCTGGGAGTCTCTCTGCAGTAAAATCCAGATCTTTGTATAGAAGTTACAGGGTGACGACCAGGGGCACCTTAGATTATGTTCCTTGGCGTAATCTATAAGGCTAGGTTCACATCTGTGTCAGAACCTCCATAGCAGACATGAAAAACCGAAGCCATGGCATTGATTTCGCAACAGACACCCAGGGCGTCCAATGGAGCCCATTATGACAATGGGGCGCTAGGTTTCCGCTGTGATGTCCGTGGTTGAGACAGAAAAAATTGCTGGACACCACGGAAAGAAGCTCGAATTGACCCATGTAATTAATGGGCCCATCGGGCACCGTGGTGTCGTTGTCAAATGGATCCAAATTGGCTTCCATTTTTCACCTCTGCAATGGAGGTTCTCAACGGAAAAGGTGAACCTAGCCTTTCCTAGTGCATTTACCATAGCTGCCAGACAGCCTGAGTGCCAATTTGTTTCACATTTGACTTCTTTTACAGTTTTTCAGCTTCTTCTTAATATAACCCTAGCAGAGGAAACAGAAAAGTTGCCAGTAATCTCCTTTCTGAGTGCACAATTTTTATATGAAGCCTTGTCACTAAATATCAAGATGTTAGCTTCAGTGACCTGAAGTGACAGATTTGTTGGATTAAGCGGATCAAAAATGTTAACCAGGTAAGCAAGCTTAGCAAGAAAATCTGAGTCTTGAAGGTACATTGTGAAATCCGTCCTATATGAAAATTCAGAAACTTCTTTAAAAAGTTCAAAAACCCTCTGTAGGGTATGTCCAGACAGCGAGGATTTTCAGTCGGGTTTCAGACGTTTTTTGGATTTGAAAACCGTCAACATCCCCTAGACCAAACCTGGGCAATGTAAGGGCCGCGGGCCGCATTCGGCTAGTTAGAGGGCTGGATGCTTCCAGCATGCTGTACAATGCACAGGTCTGCCCTAGACTGTCAAAGAGAGATCTTCCCCTTTCTAAGCCACTCAATGCCTCCCACACAGCCAGCCAGTATCCCCTCGCCTGCACTGAAGGACAAAAATCCCGAAACAGCGTTTCTGCAGATGAGAGAACTCTGCCCACCTTTACCTTCTGCATGTTACCCATGATATGACCAAACTCTGCCCACCCTGACATTCTGCATGTTACACATGACACGACCAAACTCTGCCCACCATGACCTTGTCTGCAGATGAGAGATACTGGCTTGGCTAAAATCCTTTTTGCTCTCTCAAGACTCGGTGGGTCAAAAGCAAATTGAGGATTTGTTACATCCAAAAAGAGGGCGCTTTGGGCTTTTCACCCTTTCCCATAATGCCTTGTGATATGCAGATGCTTAGTAGAGGACGAAAAGGCAAAACAAAAACTCTACAAGCCGTTCGTTCGGTGCTCTCCCCAAGGAGAGATCTTCCCCTTTCTAGACTGTAATAGAAAATCCGACCAGTAGTCTACACTGCATGGTTTATCTACTGGACATATTTTGACACCGCCAGCGTTCCAAAAAACTTGTAACATGCATAATCTTCCTCTTGGTTTTTGGGCGGAGAGTGTGCTATTCAATGATAAGGGAGATGGGGAATCTGCAAACTACGGACAGAACTGTCCCCCAAAACCATTGAAAAGACAATATTATAAGTGCGGTAGGTTTTTTTAATCAGATTTCTACACTGTGATTTTGTCACTGCAGGGGGGGGGAAGGGGCGAGAAGGTATGGAAGTCTGTGTTTATTAGGGACAGTATGTCAGTCGAGGTTAGCGGTGGAAGTTGGGACGCGGGGATCCGGGAGGTACCAATCTTTTATATTATTGTCAGTAGCTACACCTATATTGTTTTATGGTCTTGGCTGTCTATTTGCACGGTTGTTGTGTTTAGTTTGTATGTGTTGCTCAGTTAATTCATCCATTGAAAGTCGAAACATATGGTCTTATGTCTGCATTTTCGTGTACTTTTTCTCTGGGCTTATTTTCAGACTGTGTTTTACTTTCTCTTTGACAGAGACCCTTGTTATATGCGGTATGGACGGACCGAGATGGTCAACTAAGCCTCGTTGGTTGGGTGTTGGACGTCGGTTTTGGGCGGTGTTTTGTGCTCAATTCAAGGATGGATTGCTTTTGTATGTTTGTAAAGATCTTGCAAAAAACAACAGTACTATTGCAATATCGTGTCCATTAAAGTGTCCCTACCTTTCTAGATATTCCCAGGGCCAGTCTTTACCATTGGCCAGTAGGCGCATTGCCCGGGGGCCCCCAGCCTGTGGGGGGCCCCCTCGGGCAGCCGACCTACCTTGACCCAGTGGTGCTGACAGCCCCTTGCCGGCCGGTGTCCCGGGCCCCAGCGCGACACTCTGCAGGAGGCCGACCGGGACCGCGCCCCGTCTTTAAGCAGCGCGAGATGATGAAATCACCTCCTTGCGCCGTGTATATCCTCGGCCGGAGCCCCGCCAGGCTTCCGGACGAAGGAAATACACGGGGCAACCGTCCCGGCGTTAGCGCGGGGCCGTGATGATGGTCACGCCCGCTCACGCCGGAAACAAGCTCCCGCGGAAAGCAGCGGACCACAGCAGGTCCCCGCCGCGACGGGAGCGCGGCGGGTGTCAGAAAAGTAAACAGTTTTTAATCGTTTTTTTTTTTTCATCTACAGGGGGCACGGGCTACAGGGGGCATACACCACTGGCTACAGGGGACCACTGGCATACAGGGAGCTATAGGGGCACTCGGGGTACAGGGGGCTATAGGGGGGACACTGGCTGCAGGGGGCTCATATGGGGGCACTGGCTACAGAGGGGCATACTAGGGGAACACTGGGCTACAGGGCGCACTGGCTACAGGGGGAGCACACATGGCTACAGGAGCAACTGGCTACAGAGCAATGGCTACAGGGGGGGAACCACTGGATACAGGGGGGGAGGGGGACAATGTGCCTACAGCGGGGCTACAGGGGACACTGGCTACAGGGGGAATTACAGGGGACACTGGCTACAGGGGACACTGGGACTACCAGGGGGCTGATACTGGGCGGACACTGGCTACAGGGGACACTGGCTACAGGCGGATACTGGGGAAACAGGGCCTAAGTGGGAATTATGGGGGACACTGGCTCCACAGGGGGTATAGGGGACACTGGCGACAGGGGGCTATAGAGGGTACTGGCTTACAGGGGGATATAGGGGTACACTGGCTTACTGGGGGACAATGGCTACAGGACGCAACTGGCTACAGGAGCAACTGGCTACAGGGGGGGGGTACTGGCCTTACAGGGGGCTGGGTCGGGACACTGGCTACATGGGGGCTACACGGGGACACTGGCTACAGGGGACACTTGGCTAAAGGGCGAAGGACTACAGGGCGACACTGGCTTACAGCGGACACTGGCTACTGGGTGGGCTCTAGGGGGACACTGGCTAACAAGGGGGGCTACAGGGGGACACTGGCTCGGGCTAACAGGGGCACTAGGGGGACACTGGGCTACAGGGGGCACTGGCCTACAGGGGGCTACAGGGGACACTGGGCTTACAGGGGGCAACTGGCTACAGGGGGCTAAGGCAGGACACTGGCTACTGGAGGGCAACTCGGCTACAAGGGGGCTACAGGGGGAGGGACACTGGGCATACAGGGGACACTTTGGGCTAAAGGGGGACATGGCTACAGGAGCATCTGGTACTAGGGAACTGGCTACAGGGGAGGGGGACACTGGCTACTTGGGGGAAACTCGGCTAAAGAGGGGGCTACAGGGGACACTAGGCTACAAGGGATGGCTACTAGGGGACACTTGCTACAGGGGGACACTGGCTACAGAGGGAAGCTCAGGGGGACCACTGGGCATACAGGGGCTACAGGGGGACACTGGGCCTAAAGGGGGCGGCTACAGTGGGGGCACTGGCTACAGGGGACACTGGATACATGGGGCTACAGGGGGACACGGGCTATAGGGGACACGGGATACAGCGGGACACTGGCTACAGGAGCAACTGGCTACAAGGGGGGACACCTGCGCTACAAGGTGGACAGTGGCTACCGGGGACACTGGCTACAAGGGGGACACGGGCTACAGGGGACACTGGCGTTCAGGGACCTCTGGCTTTCAGGGAGCTTTACAGGGCGACACCTGAGCTACAGGGGGACATGGCTACAGGGGGCATTTATATAAGTGGGTATATTACTGCAGAGGGCTATATAAAGGGTGGAAGAACAAAAAGGGATGTATATTGGGATTGTTTTTCATGGGGGCTATGTTTTACTGGTGGCATTTAACTTTAGGGTGGGGTGTCGTTAAGGCGGGCTTGTGGCGGTAGTGGGTAGTTGGGGTGTATGGGCGGCGATTAGTTTTTGGGGCCTTATCATCTCTGAATGGGGCGGTTTAACCGTCAAGTATCGGGGATGCTGTGGGTCAAAACTTTGATGACGGAGTGTAAAGTAACCGCTGGTAGGGGAGTATGGTAATCACAAGTAGTTGGTGCCCAGGGTTCTGGGAAGTAATTGGGTGGTTTTGGGGGTGTCATTACACTATGTGGGAATGGATTCATATGATGTTTGCTGGGTTACTTTTTGCAGGGACGTGTTGCGACGCAGGCCCGGACTGAGGAGTTCTGTGGGCATGGTATGTTTGGACAGCGAGGAGAGAAAAAAGACCACGATTCAAGGACAAAAGATACTGATCAGAACCACGAGGACGGTCTCCGGTTGAGTCCCCTGGTGTCAGGGGGGTTACTTTTGCTTCTATATTGACCAGTGCTGTAGTCTCTGTCATGTAGATGGTGACCTGAGCTGGTTGATGGCGGTGCTGTAGTAAAGTCGGCACCTGGATATTCCCTCTTGTATGGGAACTGCATTAGCTCCTCAGGTCGCTAGCTACAGACCGTTCGATCTCTCCGATAGGGCTCGCCAGCACTGGTTGCTATAGCTACAGACTTGTTTGATACTATCCTGAGCTGCTAACATGGTTGCTATAGCTAGAGCATCTGTTTGAAATATCCTGATAGGCTGCCTGCTTGGTCTGGCGTGAGGTTATTGTCAGGTAAGGGTTATTTAATGTTTGGGCGGACTGCCCAGGGTTGCTTGAGTCTGTACTGTCCTGGGCTCACGGGTTCGGCCTGCAAGGAGTGGATGCACTGGGTTTATGGAAAAGGAGGGGTTGGCTTTTGTTTTAATACGGGGGAAGGAAAACAGGCTGAGGTGTGAGAGGGTTCAATGTAGTGTGAAGGACAAAGCCCCTTTTTTAAGAGCAGATGTTTCTCCAGATCAAGCAGAATAAAAAATCAGGCAATTACCTTGTAATTTATTCTCTAAAACAACACAACGAAAGTCTAAAAATCTAAATTTTTCTTCAGATAAAAGGGAAGACCACATTGATTTCTCTCACCTCAGTTTGTGTTTTGTTTCCGGTTGCGTTTTTGAATTCAGGGGCCCAACGTGTTTTACTGGTTCTACTGTCCTGATCCCGAGGACACCATGTCTGTAGCTATAGCAACCAAGTGCTAGGCCAGCCTCATAAGGGAACTGAGATCAACACAGGTCTGTACGCTATAGCGACATGAGGATCTGATTTGCAAGCCCATACAAGAGGGGGACTATTTAGTAATAGGGGTAAGGACACTGTTAATGGACCACATATTGCAAAAGTTGGACTTGTTTGTTGCAAGACGTCTTCAACATAAAAAGCAGTGATCCTTGTAGTGAGACAACCCCTTTAAAGACTTTACCAAGCAGTGAGGTTTTAAATTGGTTTTCTAAAAAAAAAGAAATCAACTGCATCATTCTACAGACACTTAATTACTAAATCAACCTACTATCTAAGGCTTCTGACATAGCTTCTGATAATTCTAAGCTTTCAGCCTTTAGGTTTATGTTCAACTGTTGGGCGGGTTGGGGGGGTTCGCTGTTTTTGCAGGTCCCGGCCCAGAGGTGTATTATGCTCCTGCCCGCCATATTTACAGTAATCATGAGCTCTCATAGAGTGCTTATTGAATTGGACTCCCATCATACAAACGGCGTACATTATTCACGTATTATTTGCTGGGAGAGTGAAGTGACATGCCACTTCTTTGCTGGTGCTCATGCCATGACGGTGGATGGGGACGCCCCCACCCCCCTCCCCCGACACCTTAGAAGTAATAGATGACCAGTACGGGGGGCATGCGCCGTTCTATGCGTTTTTGGGGTGTCATTTTGTATCTATTTAGTTGTGGTTGTGTCTATATGTGTTAACTTGAATAAGTACCAGGACTACATATATCATATTGCAGGGGCGTTGCTAAGGGTCCCCAATACAATTTTATCGCCGGGCGCTCGGGACCATTAGTTTTTTCTGAGTAGGGCCTAGGCGTGCACACGGAATTTTTGCGTGCTCATTGCTGATTCTGCGGTTGGGTTATTTTACTGAGTTTTGCAAGGTGTTGGAGTTGCTCAGGAGTTATTTTTGTGTTTTCAACTACTAGTGTACATTTTTTAGTGAACTCTCAGGTAGTAGTTCTCTTGTGAGGGGTGAGTTTCGCGTACTTCTTCTCCTTCTGCTCTGTAGCTCATCGGTTGTCTTCTCCCGTATGAGAGGATAGGACGTGTCAGATGTTATTTCTATTTTAATGAGGTGTAGGAAGATGGGGATGATGATGCGGAGCGGTATTGGGAAGTGAGAGTGTCTTTTTAGCAACATGCAGTGTGCGGAACACTACTAGCGGGTATCGTTGGTACCCCTTGTACCGGTTTAGATTTGGACCCTATAGCCTGGCCGGTAGTAGCCACTGGTAGCCGAGGTTTTGTTTTGTAGCCCCCCCACTAGCCAGGTTATTAGCCCCTCCTATCCAGGTTTACTGCCCTCTGTAGCTAGGTTACTGCCCCCTTTAGGCAGTAATATGGCCCCCTGTAGCCGGGAGGGGGGGACAGTAACATGCTCCTTGTAGTCAGGTTATTAACCCCCTGTTACCCAGGTTATGCCCCCGCCAGAGCCACATAATATGCCCCCTGTAGCCAGTGATATGCCCCCCTGTAGCCAGTGATATTGGCCCCATTTAGCCACATAGCCCCCACATGTTGCCAGTTGAATTGCCCCACTGTACCCTGTGTGTGATGACCATCTTGTACGCATGGGGGTCCCCACCCCAACCCCCACACCCCCCCGACCCACACAACAAGTGATATGCCCCAATTTTAGCCACTTATGCCCCATGTAGCCAGTGAAATGCCCCTTAGCCACATATGCCACCTTGTAGCCAGTGACATGCCACCCTTAGCCATTTATGACCCTGTAGCTGAGACGACTTGCCCCCTTCGTAGCCCGTCGACATGAATCCCCCCTGTAGCCAGACATTGGCCCCCCTGTTGCCAGTTGACATGCCCGCTCTATCCTTTTTTCGCACCTGATTAGCCTAGTAGAAATGCCCTCTTAGCCTTAGTGGCACTCTGTAGCCAAGTCTTGACCTCACGGTTAGCCAGGTTGTATTGCCCCTGTATGCTTTATGCCACCTGTGTTGCCTGGGTCTGGACTCATGTTAGCCAGTATGCACCTGTAGCCTGTGTCTTGCATCCGGTTGCCTGTTTGCAATCACGGTTGAATGTTGTAGTGCCCTCCTGTAGCCATTATTGCCCCCTCCCGCCTAGCTAGTGGTCTTTGTCCCTGGTATAGCCATTTATGCACCCTTGGTAGCCATGTGTCCTTGTCCCTGTAGCCTATTATTGCCCCCACTTTGTAGCCAGTGTCTTGCCCTGTAGCCCATTTATGCCCCCTTTGGTAGCCATTATGCCCCCTTGTAGACGGGTCTGTGCCCACTGGTAGGCCAGTGTCTTGCCCCCCTTTTAGGTTATCCTTGTCCCCCTGTAGCACTGTGCGTCTTGCCAACCCTTGTAGCCAGGTACTGTGCCCCTGCACCCACCTTCTGTAGCCAGTTTCTATATTTGTTTGCCCCCTTGTAGCCAGTGTGCTTGCCCCCCTTTGTAGCCAGTTGTCTGCCCCCCCGTCTGTAGTCTGTGTCTTGCCATGACAAAACCTGGGCTGCGGGTGCAACGGGGGATTTGACCTTGAACAACTGGTTGCCATGGCGGTCGGGACCCAAGTGTAGCCAGGGTCTTGCCCCCTGTAGCCACGTTTGTGTCTCTGCCCACCTGTGTAGCAGTGTCTGTGCCTCCTGCCCCCCCTTGTTGCCAGTTTGGTTGTTTGCCTGCCCCCCTTGTAGCCAGTGATCTTGCCCCCTTCGTAGCCAGTTTGGCGGTCTTGCCCCCTGTAGCCAGTGTCCTTTGCCCTCGGCCCCCCTTGTTAGCCCTACAGTGTCCTTGCCCCCCATTTGTAGCCAGTTGTCTTGCCAACTTCTTCTTGTTTCTCATGTAGGCCAGTGCTTGCCCCCCTTGTAGCCAGTGTCTTGCCCACCCTTGTAGCACAAGTGTTGTCTTGACCTGTCCCCCCTTGTGTAGCCAAGTGCCGTTCTTGCCCCCTTGTTTTAGCCAGTGTCTTGCCCACCATCCCCCCCCCCCCCGCCGTAGCCAGTGTTATTGCCCCCCCTTGTAGGCCAGTTGTCTATTTGCCCACCCTTACCTGTAGCCAGTGTCTTGCCCACCCACCTTGTTGACAGTCCAGTGTCTTGCCCCCCCTTGTAGACAGTAACATCCCCATAGTGGAAAGATGAACTCAATATGCCACCAATTTCGCCCCATTTACCCTCTATGGTGTCATGTGACTTGTTATTGTTTACAAGGTCTCTCGGACTGGGTTTAATGGGGAGCTGATGTCGTTTATATTTGGTGTTATCCCTCTACACCACTTCTCGCAGGGGATGGGATTTACAATCATAGGAAACTATTGGCTATTGATATCTGTCGCCGTGGTGCGTATTTTTAGATGCGCGGATAGAGTCTGATTTATGTTGTTTAAATTTCTAATTGATGGGAGCCCCAAAATCTCACATACAATATACATTAGCATATTGCAACACCAATGAGAGGTAATAAGTGATTTAGTGATGATAATGGGTGGGTGTCTCGTATTTCTTGACTGTTTGTTGTATTGGTGATGTATTGGTAGTCTGGGACTTAAATACTACTAACTTGGTGACGGCAGGGTAAGTTCAGTGATACGGAGGGGAACAACGGAAGGTAAGAGCGTTATTATGGGGGAGATTTGTGGAGTATTTATTTTATGGGTGAGCCGACAGATTAGCGTATTATTGGAATGTTGATTGTTGGTGGTAGAGTTTGTTGGGGATTGGTATTAGGGATCGTGTTGTGGGTAAACTGCAGCTGTGTTGTTTTTGATTGTTGTGCTCGTGGGGGGGGTGGTGTCTGGTATTTGTTGGGGGGGTTCGGGTCAATTTTTCGGACCCATGCTGCTGGGGATGGGAGAAATCTTGGCGGCGTTAGGCGGTGGAGATCTTTGCTCGTACTGTGTGTGTTTGAGTGTTATTTGGTAATTGTTGGTAGGTGAAAAGAAGGTATCAGCAGATCTGGTGGAATGTGGGTTGAGTGCGGGTATGGGTTGGAGATTACGTCTCTTATTACTTACATTTTGTTAATTTTAAGCGATCCTAAGTTCCTTTGAAGATCCATGTATTTTCGTGGTATAAAAAGTCTTTCCGTGAACTTTTCAGTGACTTGTTTATTATAACATCCTGAACTGAAGAAGTGAGATTATTCCTCTAGTAGATGCTCAACATTCATTAGGGTCGATGTGAGCAGATTTTTTAGGTTTTGATTGATTGCTTATATGTTCTAATTATCGTTGCATGGAACTGTGAATAGATCACTAGTTGCATTCTTTGGGTGTGGTATATGTTAGAGCGGGAACTTGTTTTAGGATAGAGTGTAATAATAATCCCAATAAAGTTAATACTGAGATATCACCCCCCATAGACGAGAGTGTACAAAATATACCAAGACATCCTCTCTCCCATAGACGAGAGCAGGGGTGTAGCTAATGACTCATGGGCCCATGTGCAAAACTCCCAGACATAGTCTGTGGACCAATACTTTTCAACAACAGGTTCCCTACTTGGCGTGAAGGATGTCCGTGGTGCAGCGCGCTGCAGAAAAGTATTTCTATTAAAATGAATCGTCCAATAGAATAAAATTCATTTCAACTGGGGCCAAAAAACAAGTTATTTAGTCAAAGAATCTGTTCATTCTTGCCTCTTCACCCCTCCTTAAAAAATGTTGTGGGGTGAACAGGAAAAAAATGCAATTGTGTTTTCTGTTTTAAGGGTTTAGTTTTTGTTGGAGTTTATGCTGAACAGTTGACATGTCATAACTATACAGTAGCTATAGAATGGGTATCAACAATTTACTCCACTGGTGGGCCCCAAGAATCAACTCCACTGGTGGGGCCCAAGAATCAACTCCACTGGTGGACCCCATGAATCAACGCCACTGGTGGACCCCAAGAATCAACGCCACTGGTGAGCCCCAAGAATCAACGCCACTGGTGAGCCCCAAGAATCAACTCCACTGGTGGGCCTCAAGTATCAACTCAACTGGTGGGCCCAAGTATCAACTCCACTGGTGGGCACCAGAATCAACTCCACTGGTGGGCACCAGAATCAACTCCCCTGGTGGGCCTCAAGTATCAACTCCACTGGTGGGCCCAAGTATCAACTCCACTGGAGGGCACCAGAATCAACTCCACTGGTGGGCACCAGAATCAACTCCACTGGTGGCCCCAAGAGTCAACTCCACTGGTGAGCCCAAAAATCAACTCCATTGGTAGGACCCAAGAATCAACTCCACTGGTGGCCTCAAGAATCAACTCCACTGGTGACACCAAGAATCAACTCCACTGGTAAGGCCCCAAGAATCAGCTCCACTGGTGGCCCCAAGAATCATCTCCACTGGTGAGCCCAAGTATCAACTCCACTGGTGGGCCCCAATAATCATCTCCACTGTTGGGTCTTAAGAATCAACTCCACTGGTGGGGCCCCAAGAATTGACCCGACTGGTGGGGCACAAGAATAAACTCCACTTGTAGGCCCCAGACACTCCAGTCTGATACTGAAGCAGAATGTATAGTAAGCATGATATGCCCTTCTTTTCTATTTTGCTGCCATAGTTCATCCCTTTACGCTTTCTCAGTCTCAGATTCCCTTTGCACAGTGCACTTCGTTAGTCTAAGACACTCTCACCTGCTCTTGAATGGACCAGTATAGGGTAATCTAGGAATCTGGCAGCCATTTTACATATATGAAAAATCAACTGGGGGTAAGACAAACCATGACGAGACTAAACAGTGGACACCAGGGGCCTCATATATGAAAACTGTCTAGGTTTAAGACTTTCTTTGATGCCCATAGCAACCAATCAGAGCCCATAGCAACCAATCAGAGCTAATAGCAACCAATCAGATCTCCACTTTCATTCATCATTGGTCACTATGAGCTCTGATTGGTTGCTATGAGCTCTGATTGGTTGCTATGAGCTCTGATTGGTTGCTATGAGCTCTGATTGGTTGCTATGAGCTCTGATTGGTTGCTATGGGCTCTGATTGGTTGCTATGGGCTCTGATTGGTTGCTATGAGCTCTGATTGGTTGCTATGGGCTCTGATTGGTCGCTATGAGCTCTGATTGGTTGCTAAGGGCAACAAGAACAGTCTTACTGCTAGACAGTTTTCATACATGTCCTCCCAGGTATCTTAATTGCACTTTCTGCATCTATAGTTACATCTTTACTGTCATCCTGGCAGTAACATTAATTTACTTATTGCATCTTTTTCTATTGCTATTTTTTTTCTTTGTATTCTCTTACTCTCCATGCGGACGGCAAGTGTACCACACATCTATGAGCAAGAAAAAAAAAATCTAACAATCATTGCCATGAATACAAGGCCAACAACCACAGAATAAAACCGGGAGGCTACAATAGACAAACAAGATACGTGCCAGATACTGCAATGCATGTGGCGGTACAGTATGCAACACCCGGGCGAGAGCTCCAGGAGGAAACACGTTAATCACTGCGGAACCTGTGGAGTTTTCTTTTGTTTTAGCCCATTCATACCTTTTTGCTTTCAGTAAAGTAAAGTGAGGTTGAAGCCAAGGATCCGCCATTTGTTCAAATATAATAATACATCAGAATGCAAATGAGGCAAACATCACGTTTCCTTACAACAGCCCAACAGCAACAGTTGCCAGACATTGCATGGAGGATACCAAGTATGTGGATAACCTTAATGCTGTAAAATTACTAATGACTGCATAAAGACAGGCTAATGTAGTGGTGAATCCATAGATGAAATCCTGTGCAGCAGGACATGGAGTCCCCGTGGCTTCATATCATGATGCCTTAAAGGGAATATGTCGCCAATTTTTTTTTTTTTTTACTTATTAAATCAAGCCCCTGATCCATATTCTTTCCTCTCAGTCGCTTTTATTTCCTGATTGTAGGTTCTCTATTCGGCCGTCTATATATGATTGTGGGGAAGACATTCTTGCTTGCACTGCTTTAACAGCAGTCAGAGAGATACTTTACAGCAGCTTCATGCCCATAGGATTCTTAAGACAGATTCTGTCCCATAGACTTGTATAGGAGAGTTTTCACTGTGAAGGGAGCGGAGAGGGGGGGCTGTGACATCTCCTCTTGTGACTGGTGGATTCTGTGTTATCTATACACAATGGTGTCTCCTTTCAGCTTGACCCTGCTTTTACTGATAATGGTATAATGTTGTACCGTGTTAGCCATAGAAAGTAGTAGAAGAGTGAAGAAATCAGGCGATACCTTTTAGAGGCTAACTGAGTATATTTGATAATGAGCTTTCGAGAGGACTAGCTCCCTTCTTCAGACATGGTGTTATACAACAAACTGAAAATACACAGACTTTTTATTTTCGTAAGCCGGTTTTTCAGTTCCATTCTTGTGCGGTACATTGTGGTATCTTCCAAGTTGCTAATAGTATAATGTTGTACCGTGTAGGTATCGCCTGATTTCTTCACTATTATACTACTTTCTGTGGCTCACACGGTACAACATTAGACTCCTAGCAACTTGGAAGATACCACAATGTACCGCACAAGAATGGAACTGAAAAACCGGCTTACGAAAATAAAAAGTCTGTGTATTTTCAGTTTGTTGTATAACACCATGTCTGAAGAAGGGAGCTAGTCCTCTCAAAAGCTCACTATCAAATATACTCAGTTAGTCTCTAAAAGGTATCGCCTGATTTCTTTACTGATAATGAGCAGACACTGCTGAAAAGATCTATAAACAGAACAGGAAGTGTCAGACAATTATTAGGCCTAGTGGCCAAAGTGAAAACTACAGGACTTAAGAATTATTAAAAAAATATTGAAAATGATCTGGAAAATTAAAAAAAACATAACCAAAAATTCCTACAAAATGTGATTAACATAAAAATGTGAGTTAAACAATAAGTCATTTTTGATGACACATTCCCTTTAAGCACAATCCACCCTCAGCCTGCCCTCCAAGGGAGCAGAGGAAACCCCCGGTGAGCCTCTGGGCACGGTGGACTCTAGGACATGGTAGGCCTGGAGGTGCTTTTTAGGATGAAAGGCAAAAAAAGAGAGGAATAACGCAAGGGGCAGAGTGCAAGCGTTATGTGCAGTCATGTACAGTAGCTGTAAGGTAGGCCTCAAGAAGCAACTTCACTGGTGGGCCCCAAGAAGCAACTTCACCGGTGGACCCCAAGAAGCAACTCCATTGTGGCCCCCAAGGATCAACTCCACCGGTGAGCCCCAAGAATCAGCTCCATTGGTGGATACCAAGAATCAGCTCCACTGGTGGGCCCCAAGAACCAACTTCACTGGTGGGCCCCAAGAATCAACTCCACTAGTGGATACCAAGAATCAGCTCTACTGGTGGGCCCAAAGAACCAACTTCACTGGTGGGCTCCAAGAATCAACTCCACTGGTGGATACCAAGCATCAACTTCACTGGTGGGCCACAAGAACCAACTTCATTGGTGGGCCCCAAGAATCAGCTCCACTGGTTGGCCCCAAGAACCAACTTCACTGGTGGGCCCTGAGAATCAACTCCAATGGTGAGGCCCCAAGAATCAACTCCACTGGTGGGCTCCAAGAATGAACTCCACTGATGGGCCTCAAGAAACAACTTCACTGGTGGGCCCCAATCATCAACTCCACTGATGGGCCCCAGGAATCAACTTCACTGGTGGATACCAAGAATCAGCTCCACTGGTGGGTCCCAAGAACCAACTTCACTGGTGAGCCCCAAGAATCAACTCCACTGGTGGGCCCCAAGAACCATCTTCACTGGTGGGCCCCAAGAATCAACTCCACTGGTGGCCCAAGAAATTTCTCAAGCCCCCACTTGGTTGGACCCCAAGGGGAAACCAAGCCAACTTCACTGGTGGCCCAAGAACCAACTTCATTGGTGGCCCCAAGAATCACTCCCTGGTTTGGAGAAATGGTCCCCGAACCACAATGGGGAGGCCCCAAAATCAACTCACTGTGGCCCAGAATGAACTCCACTGATGGGCCTCAAGAAACAACTTCACTGTTGGGTGCCAAGAATGAACTCCACTTCTGGGCCCCAAGAATCAACTTCACTGGTGGGCCCTAAGAATCAATTCCACTGTTGGACCCTGTGCACCTCTATCTGACGCTCTTGTATATCATCATTTGATGGAACTTACCATGATACCTTTGTGAGCCCTGTAAAAATGTTGAGCCACAAGGAGGAACAGTATGAGCCTATAAGCACTGCTGTACAACATTGACCTGTGAGATTTAAGGGGGCCCAGGGCACATATCAGTTCTTGGGAACTCTTGCCCACCAACCTGTACCAAAGTCCTTCTAATAACTTGCAATTATTTTCTATGAGCTTGTACACTGGGAAGGAAAAAAAATGATTAAAGCTAAAAGGGGCACATCAATTGCCCCTTTCTTCCAGTAATCACGGGGTCTCTACATCTGAACCTCAACTAGTCAACACTTCTAACACGCCACTATGACGTACTGTAAATATCATACGTTTTTAAAAAAAAATATTGTGACTTTAATTTCATCTCCTTTAGAAACCCATAAGTGACCGCTCCTTTGGCAACGTTATGACACTAAGAACACATTATCACACTCTGTACAAGTTTAACATATGACTTAAGCTCAATTAACATTACAATATCTGCTTCTTGGGAAAATCAAATGAATAGTAAAGGTTATAAATCAAGCGAGGTCATGAATATTTATCCTTATCATTCGACTCCTTTTAGATGCTGGCTCATAAAGTGATATTCTTGGAAGTGACTACGCACAAAGTCAGAGTCAGAGCACAGCAAGGTGTTACTGCTTATTCTAAAAGATCTCTCCCATACGCTTTTCCTGCTTACCCAATGATACCAAGGAGCCTCATCATGTAGTTCTTATGCTGTTACTTACTACTTTCCATCTAAATATATTCCAGTATAAGGAAAATCTGATTAAAGGGGTTTTGCCACGAAGTAAAATTGGCGTGGGAAGCTTGCAAATGAAATAATAAAATTTTCACCATACATTATTATTACAAATTCTGGACCGTTATTGTTTTAGCTGCTCCTTTAGTGATCCATTATTTACAGCTCGTCTCCAGGGGTGACGACCAGGGCTGAGAGCTCCTCACTCCTGGTCGCACATGCTCAAACATCACCTCTCCTCTCAGGCAGCTACTGAGTGCTCAAACCCCAGGTGCTGTCATTCTACTTCCTCCTCTGTCCTCCTTAGTAATTAGTCAAACAGTGCAAATAAATAAGAAAGAAACCTCATTGAGGTTTGTGCATTGATAAAGAGAAAAAAAATCCACAGGTTTAGTTCCTACAGGGATTTGAAACTAGAACACTTGTGCTGTGAGGCAAAAACTTTACCTCTCAGCTACTCACAACGCTTTACATAAACAGACCTTTCATTGACTACAGAGAGGAAAGACCTGGTGATGTCATCCTGCTGGGTCACATGATATGAAATTCAAACAAATCACACACGCCCCCCCTACTGAGCACACAGAGCTGAAGAGCTGGATACAGGAGGTATGAAATGAGATTATGGCAAAACCCCTTTAATAGAGAGACTGAGATGAGGGATCGATCGGCCTGATTGCCCCTAAGCTGCTTTTCTCCTTCTTGTTGACAGTTTCTGCTCAGCTGTTAGCAGGATAGGTGAGGTGATATAGCCCACACTTGCCAACCCTCCCGTTTCTTCTAGGAGACTCCCCCAAACCAGGACACAAAGTGGCAGGAGTTATGTAACCCCACAAGTTGGCAGGGACTTGGTGAGGGGTGGTGAGATACTTGCCAACCCTCCCGTTTCTTCTATGAGACTACCCCAAACCAGGACACATAGTGGCAGGAGTTATGTAACCTCCACAAGTTGGCAGGAAATTGGTGAGGGGCGGTGAGATGCAGAGTAGGATGGACAATGTGTGGAAGTGCAGCAACATGGTATATACTGTGTGGCCTCTTGATGTCTAACTACGTGTAAATGTGTACTACAATGACATTGCAACTTGTTGTCCTGGACATCATGCGGAGAAATACGTAGAGTGTACCAGCTGCACGTCCACACAGGCGAGTTGTGTTTAAAATAACATCTTCTTTATTAGAAAATTCCGAACATAAAAATCCATCATAGACAAACTATATTGAGAGTCAACATGTCAAGCACTCCAGTGCTTTCCTGGGATTAGAACGCTGACGCGTTTCGGGAAAAAAAGTTTTCCTTAATCGACAGGAGTGCTTGACATGTTGACTCGCGATATATATTTGTCTCTGATGGATTTCTATGTTTGGAATTTTCTAATAAAATTTGGTTGAGCCAAATAGCGCACTAGGGCCACATATGAGATGTCTCTAAAAATGGTGGATTTGGGGAAATCGATGTTATTTTGCATTTTCCTGGTCAGATATACCATGTTCCAGTGAATAATGAATAAAAATTTTAAAACTGCAAAAAAAAGAAAAATGTTGAAATTTCACCTCCACTTTGCCGTAGTTTCTGTGAAACACCTAATGGGTTAATAAACTTCCTTAATTTTGTTTTGAATACTTTAAAGGGTGCAGTTTCCTAGACAGAGTCATTTATTGGGGTAGCTAACATACAGGACCCTCAAAGCCACATTAGAACTGGAATGGTCCCTAAAAAAATCTATGTTTCAAATTTTCTTGAAAATGTGCAAAATTATTACTGAACTTTTAGGCCCCCAAAATCGGAAAAAAAGACATTTATAAAATAATGCAACCTACACTGGACATATGTCAGATGCTAGTTATAAACTATTTTGTGTAGAATAACTATCTCTTACACGCAGAACTTTCTGAACTTTAAAAATCGCAATTTTTTCCAAATTTTCACGACATTTTGATATTTTTCACGAATAAGCTAAGATTGTATGGGCCAAAATTTCTTACTAACTTAAAGCACAATGTGTCACGAGAAAATAGTCTCTGAATCACATGGATAAGTAAAAGTGTCAAAAAGTTATTCTCAGCTAAAGTGACATGTCAGATTCCAAAAATTGGGCTCTGTCAGGGAGGTCAAAACTGTCTGTGGCGGTAAGGGGTTAAGGATGAAGAGTTATCATGTATTCAGTGGTAGTCATTAATTCCATTTATTGCCCTCCTGTGGCAATATGGGAGAAGCGTTTGTATAATACTGTGCTAACTTCTAATTAGAAAGTAGATCTGGCCTAATATACAAGCTGGGTTGGTAACAGAAGCCAGAGCCTAAAAAGATCTTATTTTTCATGTCCTGAGCATGTTAGGAAGAGTCCTTAACCCTTAAATGACCACCCACCGTCTTTTGACGACGGGCATTATAGGTTGTTAATCTGCAGCAATGTTAAAAGACGTCGCTGCAGACACAGGGGTTATGCGACTATCTGCGCCGCAGTACTTAAAGGGGTTGTCTCGCTACAATGATTGGGTTTTAATTAAAAGATCTTTAAAAAACAAGCAGCTTTGCAATATATGTTCATTACAAATGTCCTACTGATTTTGAGCTATCCCTGTTAGTAGTAGTACATCAGCTTCTCAAATCTCTATAGCAGCCGACCTGTTGATCTTTATCTCACTGGCTGTCAGGTCTGATGACTCATCACCTTCAGAATACAGGTCTGAGCAGAGAGCCCCTCCCTCACAGAATGCTTCTGTAGTGGAGGGAGGGGGAGGGCTCTGGCTTCTGTGTCTGTGTGGATTAACCCTGTGTGTGCCTGCTTCCTCCTGCTCTCTACACAGATTGAGGAGAGCAGAGGTGAAGCTGATCAATAGATGTGACAGCAGTGACCCTGTGTGTTACTATAATCATGATGTGTCTGTGGAGCTGTGACTATACTAATAGAACAGATCAGGGGGCATGTGAACGCTTCATGCTCTGCTGTACTAGTGACACATCCTGAGTATAGTAACACTTCCCAGCTGCCCTGTGTCTGTTCTGATAGGGTTTGTTGTTGCTGGAGATGTGGAGATATGTATGCTACAGCAGGGGGTATAGGAACACATGCATTCCCTCTGCTCTGCTATTAGCAATCACAGCTTCACAGACCTCTCCACACTCATAGATCAGCCCTAATACAGCTGATTTAGCAGCCTGCAGCAGACCTAGGCAGACACACACAGGGTTAACTCTGGCAGCAAACCCCCTCACCCCTCCCCCTGCTGTATAGAAGTTACAGAGGAGAGCTTTCTGTGTGCTGAGGGGAGGGGGAAGAGGGAGGAGAAGAGGCAGACAAGAAGCACGCCCCTGAATTCAACTGCCAGGCACACTGAGGTAGGCTGAAAGCTTGTAATGAGACAACTCCTTTAACAGCTCTGTTCCTTGATCAGTCTCTGTAATCGCCGGGAAGTGGAGGAAACCTCTGCTCCCCGTCGCTTAACCATTTGATTGCCACGGTCAATGACTGCTGAATAATCATAGGACATTCCCCTGCTCCATCAGGAGATCAATGAAGCCTGAGAAATGTCTGTACGGTCAGTCCTGGTTAGTACTGTGTGCTGCCCTTACTGCTGCGATCTCTCCTGATAGGCTGACAGCACTGGTTGCTATAGTTACAGACCTGGAAGACCAGTAGAAGCCTGGTGGATCCTGTGTTATCTATTCACACTCCTTTCAATTTGAAACTCTTTGTGCTGATAATGAGCAACTGAGAATCTTTCTCTACAGAACAGGAAGTGTCAGACTATTATTAGGCTTAGTGGCCAAAGTGAAAACTGCAGGACTTAAGAATTATTAAAAATTATTGAAAGTGATATGGAAAATTAAAAAAACCATAACCAAAAATCCTTCAAAAATGTGTTTAACATAAAAACGTGAGTTAAACAATAAGTCATTTTTGATGACACATTCCCTTTAAGCGGCGTCTTCCATTTATCACCCTCACTGATGGAATTGAAAAGGCTATTATTATTATTATTATTATTATTATTATTATTAAGTATTTTAAAGCGCCATTGATTCCAGGGCGCTGTACATTCGAGGGGGTAACATACATAACATAAGTCAAACAAGTACAATGATAAGTGATAATGACAATTGGCATGACAGAGGGAGAGAGGACCCTACCCGCGAGGGCTTACAATCTACAAAGAGAGGGAAAGAGACAGGAGGTGAGGGGCAGACATGTTTGAGGAGGAAGTAGTGACAGCAAGTTTAGTGAAGGTTATAGGCAAGCCTGAAGAAGTGGGTTTTCAGGTTGCTTTTGAAGCTGGTGAAGGTGGGGGAGAGTCTGATGTGTTGGGGCAGTGAGTTCCAGAGTGTGGGTGAAGCACGGGAGAAGTCTTGGAGACGGTTGTGTGAGGATCTGATAAGGGGAGAGCAGAGGAGAAGGTCCTGAGAGGAGCGGAGATTGCGTGAGGGGAGATATTTTGAAGTTAGGGCAGAGATGTATGGAGGGGAGAGGTCATGGAGAGCCTTGTAGGTCAGGGTTAGTAGCTTGAAATGAATGGGCAATGGGAAGCCAGTGAAGGGATTGGCAGAGGGGAGAGGCAGAGGAGTAGCGAGGAGAGAGGTCGATAAGATTCCCATGATGTTATATCTGGATGAGATATTGGCTTCTTACCGGCTATAGGAAACAGAGAGCTGACTGTGCATGCCCCACCCTCTATGTATTCTATGGGATATCTGAATACGGCCAAGCATGCTACAGAGTTCTGTTCAGAGCTCCAGTTGATAGCAGGTAAATGTTTTTGTATCATTGTGATCAGGTGATGGCTGACCGAGATTTAGTATAGAAAGGGGTTGTTACAGCGAGCCAGCCCCTTCTAACATGCCTTAAAGGTGTTTTGCCAAGAAGTGAGTTCCTTACCTAACAGGCTGATACTCCCCTCTTGAGGCTCTTGTATTTCTGTGTTTAAAAAAACAAGTGCTTACTCTGTGATGTCATCACTCCATCTCCCATGCACGTTCCTGATACTCAGTCTCTGTAGTTGAGCAAACATTGTTTTGCTAATCCACAGAGGAGAACTGTATTGTGCAGAAGCTATATGCGTTTTATTTCTCTCTCGTACTTGCTCAGGAGAGAAGATAAGCTAAGCAGACAGCCTTCTTTCATTCCTTCACGAAGGAAGGGCTGCAGGGGGAGAGGAAGGGGGACTGAGAAGGGAGCATCTGCATGTTTACTCAGATAATTACATTACAACCAGTGGATTCTCTATACAAAAGACACAGGATCTTTCTCCCCAGTCCCTTCAAAGCTCGTTCATGTTCCCTGCCATCAGATAAAAAGTGCAAACAACGCAAGCGGGGCCAGATCAGCTTCTGTCAGCTCCTGGTCGTGTCTAATGTAAGCTGACAGGAAACCAAGGGCATGTAAGGAAGGCTGTAGATCTCACAGACTTCACTTTTTTAATGACATGTATTTAGAAAAGTGATTAAATACCCATTTTGGAGGATCCCACGTCAAAATTATATCGTGACAAAACCCCTTTAGTTTAGGGATGAATTTAGGTGAACTAAAACGGCAAATCCCCTTGTTGTGGAATGCACCGGTCATGCACCCGACCATCAAAGCCAAAAATGGTAAGATCGTGGATACAAAGCAATAGGATTCTGGATCCATTGTATGGATCAAAGGAGCACTACATATAATGTAATTACAAGTATGTTCCACATAATTGCACTGGGCTCAACACCAGGGTCCCAATGAATGTTGAGTCGACAGGTGTATTCTCTGGATTCAGTGAACTAAATCGCAGCTATTCTATAAACCTCCTAAAAACAGGTATCCATTACCTGTAAATCTGATCTTATTGTGAAAATGGTTAAGTGCTTGAGTTATTTCGCAGTGAAACTTTTCTTGCAAGACTGATAATGTGCAGCAATGTTTGCCAACAATCGCCTGTTCCAAATATAATAAATAAAATCTCACCATTGTTCTAGCGAGGTCGCCACTTCTACACGCTCCGGTTTCCATATAGGGGGAAATTCCTTATAGTCGCCTGTGCTTAAAATAGTATATGACGTCAAAGAAAGCATCAGAACATCACCAGCATGAAGATGAAAAAAGGGACATTGACATCTCCGGACTGTTTTGCAATATCAGCCAATCATCTGAGTTTGCTTAAGGTGTGTTTGCTGTTGATTGTCACTGTTAACTGCTCTTACTTCTCAACCGAAAAACTCCTTCAGAAGCCTAGAGACACAGCCGACAGGTCTAGTGACAAACATTCACCTCCAAGAAGTTGACATTAGATGGAAAGTCACTGAAGAGGTCTAATTATACCACTCAGGATATCGGAAGCAAAACCTGGAGCTCCAAAGTCATTACTGAAGCCTTCATCTTCTGCAACTTCACCTTAGCTGATTCAAGTTCAAGATTTTTTTGATGTTGCCGTTTTATGCAATATTGTGTTGGACTAAAAGGTGACAACATGCGTGAATCTCATCAGATACTGAGGAGGTATCCAAAATTAATCTGCCTCCTTTTGTTTCTTTCATGGAGTCATGGAAATTCAAGTAAGTGGCATCCTTTTTTGCATTTTACAAAAGCGAGGAAATTCTTACTGAAGTGTAAGGATTCAAAGACCATGAAATTTTTTTAATGTAGTAAAATATTCTACTGCTATCATGAATAAAAATAATTATGTTCAATACAAAAATAGTTAAGGATTGGGGACAAATACAAGAATTTTTTAAAATTTTTCATTAAATAGAATATTGCGTAAACAGTGAAGGGTCCGGGGCTTTAGGTTATTTTAATATGCTTTGTTTTTGACATGACCACCGAAAATTGAACTGAAAAAATTGTTTTCTTTGAGGAGTTGCCCTTTCTGTAGAACAGGGCAATATATACAGAATATAAGGATATGGAAAATATACAGCAGAAAGATCGAATCCAGATTAGGGGTCGTATTCCTCAAAGATGGTGATATTTTGAAAAGTTTCACTATTAACGAAACCTTTGGAGAATTGGCCAAAATTTGGGTAAAAAATTATCTTCTAGAGGATTGGCTTTCAAAAAAGAGGTGAATATATGAAGGATATAAAGAAATTGGGAGACGGAGTCTGTCACAGAACAACTGATCAGCAAGAGGTCCTCATTTAGGAAAGATGGGTACTCATTCAGCCGTCTGTTTCCTCGTTCATCCAAGAATGTTTGATTTATTCTGAATATTGTTTACGATGGCGACAGCCTTAAGACCGATTTGTAAAATGTAATATCTGCATCGGTCAAATAATGTAATTACACTGTTCACTGGACGGACATCCCTTTTGGTGTTTAGTTTCAAAAAAAGGAAAA